>CAJQZJ010000542.1:617525-632858 GCA_907164525.1 Lophiomys imhausi | reverse complement strand
AGAGAGAGAGAGAGAGAGAGAGAGAGAGAGAGAGAGAGAGAGAGAGAGATTTCTGCCTGAAACTACAGTGGATCTTTACTCCATCTTTAAATATACTCCTAAATTCTCCATAGTCTCTAAATTCCTTCCCTACTCTTGAGCAAGAAGCCATGACCTCTGCCTGGAGGAAAATTAGCTTCCCTTGTTGTACATTTTGTTTCCCCAAGACAAAGAAGGAAACTTGAATGTTGCTTATTTAGATGGAAAGTAATCCCAAGACACAGGAAAAAGTGAACAAGGAGAATAAGATACAAGCTAATATCCCATACTTTCTCATGGGCAGAACTCAGAAACAAAGTAAGACTTGAAAGAAAAGAAGATACTATTTAGGAACAAGAGGACCAACTGTAGGGGAGCAGCATGAAGTTGTAATGGGAGGAGTGAGTAAGATCAAGGTTCACAGTGCATGATAGTACTACATGAGAATGTGATAAAGAAACCAACCATTTTGTGCAATTAATAGATGCTAATGAAATTGAAAAAATGAAAATTACTGTTAGGGAATGTTACTGAAGTTGTTTTGTGACAAGGGGCTATCTATCAGTTTATCATAGACACTGGAATGAAGAGAAGTCTAAACTACTGGTACATCAGGCACTCGCTAAGTCAAGGATTGTCTCTCAGTGGCTCTAAAACCTTTAAACTTTCTTAAACAATGACAGTCTGAGAAAAGATAGATTTGAAAGGACTTTAGCAAAGGGCCTGAAACAAAAATGACACTGTATGTTATTTTGTGGGGACACTGCTGACACTGTACACTCTTGAGTGGGAACACTGCTTGCATAACCTGGGTCTGCGCTCACACAAAGCTATCCATTGCCACTCTAGCTGAAATCCCAAGTCAACTCTACATTGTCAGATGCATCCTGCTTGGGTCCCCGCTTTTATGTCACTTCTTAGACTGCCCGGATAACTTCATCTAATTGGTTTCTGTGTTTCTGATTTCTGTCACTAAAATTTGTAACTATTAATTTGTTTTTACCATTTAATGTTCATGTCTCCTGCTAGAATCTCTAACAGGCTAGCACATTACAAATGCTTCCTATTTGTGGAATGAGTGTGTAGATTGATAGCCATAAGATTGAAAGATATGGTATTTATTCTGTTGTTTACTTAGGTTTGTTTATCTTCCTCTTCTGTAATGTGCTCAATCTCATTTTATCATTCCCTCCTAAAAAATGTAAGAAAGAAAACATGGTAAAAATTAAGTAAAATGATTGAGTATCTCTTCATCTGCCTATCTAGCACGAACCTCGAGACTGGATTAAAGAAGTTTTGTAAACTGCTTGCTTGAATTTACTATGAGAAAATTGAGAATACAATAGAAGTTCTAAGAAGTAAGACAAGGATTCAATTATTGAAATATGATAATAATAAATATGATTCACTGAGCATTTACTATGTGCCAGCTGTGGTACTTAGCCTGTCACATCTCTAGGGATTTGCTCTTTTGCTTTCATAGACAAGGAACCCAAGGCTCAGAAAAATTAACTTGGCCTTCTCAAAACACAGCTAGGAAATGGCAAAATTGGGATGAATCCCATCAATGCAACATCTATGGTATGTTTCTTTTTCCTAATGTTTTTTTTCTTCAGCATTATTGAAATATTTTTCAAAAACCATAAAATTCACTTATTTAAAGTTACAGTTCAAACTTGTTATATATTCACAGAATTGTGTGTAATCTTAACCACTGTTTCATTTTAGAACAGACTCAATACTGCCCAAATAAATTCCATACCTATTAGCAATAATTCTTAAAAAAATATTGAATATATGAATATACAAAATATAGGTTTCTTTATAACATTTCTATATGTAATACACTTGATAATATTTCTCCCTACTATCCTTTTTTGTATCCTCTCCTTCATCTCCATGTACCAAATACTTTGTTTTCTGCCTTCATGTCCTTTTAAAATCTAGAATCCGCATATGGGCGAAAACATACAGTATTTGTCTGATTTATTTCCCTTGATGTGATGATCTCAAATTCCATCTATTTCCTGAAAAAAATGACAAAGCATCATTCTTTTTTTTTCAAGATAGCATTTCTTTGTGTATACCTGACTGTCCTGGACTCACTTTGTAGAGCAGACTAGCCTTGAACTCATAGAGATCCACCAGCTTCTGCCTCCCTAGTGCTGGGATTAAAAGGTGTGCACCACCATGCCCAGCATCATTCTTATTGATGAATAATGCTCCTATATGTATAATATGCATATATAATATATATACACATACTCTCCCATTCATTTTCATTACCAATATTCCTAATCTGCCTTAGTTCTATTAATTTATTTTAATATCTCTACTAATTTGACTATTTCAGATACATATCTGTCATCAATGTAACAGTGCAGTTTTGGTATTTGGTGACTAGCTAGTTCAACTTATAAGGGTTACAACTTTATTCATCCTGAGTTGCATATTAATATTTCATTCCATTTTGTGATGGCATAATTTTCCACAGTGTGTGTATTACTTCTGTGTTGCTGTGAGGAAATACTTCAGAGTTCAACTTAAAGTAAGGAATTATTTGCTTTATCTATAAGTTTCAGATGTTTAGTTTACAGTCTTTGCTTTGTGGATTTTCAGCTTGTGATGAAGTAGAAGATCATGGTAGTGGATGCAAGTGACAAAGGCAACTTACCACATGCTGGATAGTAATCATACAGTGAGGAAGGAGGAAAGGGGCTGAGGGCAAATCATAGCCTTCAAATCTTCAAAGGTATACACTCAGTGATGATCTTCCTTCACCCTGGCCCTACCACCTTCCAAAATAGTTCCCCTAGCTAGGATCCAAAAATTCAACACATGAACCTATAAAGACATTTTGATATTCAGTCCATAACATATTCACTTTGTTTCCTGAAGGCTCATGATCATCTAAAAGTTACATTAAGTCCACTCTCAAAGTTCTTAAAATCTTAAGACTTCCAACATTGTTGAACAGTCTAAATATTAAGTGTTCTCTGAGAATTAAAATACTCTTAGCTGGAGGTTCCAATAAAACAAGAGAAAATTGATCCAGTGGCACAAAGTAAATATTCCCATTACAAAAGAGAAGGCTAGGAAAATAGCAAGGAACAATCATCCCAGAAGAAGCCTGAAATCCAAGAGGTTAGATATCTTGTAACTCCATTTCTAGGATCCAGGTCATGCCCTGACATGATGTGAGTTCCTGCAGGCTTGGGACATCCTTGCTATGGTGGATTTCCTGGCTTTAACTTTCAAAGCCTTTCCCTTGGGTTGGCTGAAATTACACACTGTTCTGAAAGTGTCATCATAAAGAAATTAGAAATATTTCTGGAGGTAAATATGTTAGCCTAATTTAAACATGGTGCAACATGTATGTGTATAGCACACTGTGTGCTACCTCATTAATATGTACTATGTTATTTTTATGTGTTAATTAAAATTAAATTGAATTAAAAGTAAAAATGAGGTCAGTTCCACAACCCAGCACTGCAGGATCTCCATGACACAGGACAGTGATGGCATATCTGAGAGGAGTCCCAGTGAGGTTCCATTACTGATGGAGTAGCAGAAACCAGGGCCTCGAACCAGATCAAGGAGTCATTATAATGAACATTTGCAGGCAGAATGTGTGGACAAAGGGGAATATTGTGGGACATACTGAGATAAACTGCAGCTTCCACAATGAGTTGGTACTTTTTATGCTGGGACAGATTTCAAATGTGGAGGGTGGCTCTGGGTGGGGGAGGTGGGAGATGGGAGGGAACAGGGTGCATGATGTGAAATTGACAAAATAATTTTTTCAATAAAAAAATAAAAAGTAAATAAATAAATAAAATAAGCCAGTTATTATGGTTCATGCCTGAAATTCCAGTATTTGGGATGGTGAGACAGGAAGATTGTCCTAGTATGAGACCAACTTGTGTTACATAATGAATTCCAGGCTAACCAAGGCTGTACAGCAATTTCTTCTCCTCCAAAAGGAAGCAAATAAACAATACTAACCAAAAAGAAAACCTCAAACAACCACATATATACAAAAATATTTTTGAGTTGGGTCTTACTATTTGACTAGCCTGGGACTTACTATGTGGACCAGGCTGGTGTTGAATTAACAGGAGTCCCCCTGGCTCCTTACTCCTTTGGGCTGGGATTACAGGTACCTGATAGTATTGTGAACTCTTAAGTGTCCTTTTATTTTGACTTGGCCCTGATTGGTTTTTTCTCCATTCCTTCAACACATGCCAAATTTTATAGCATTAAAAATGCAATTAAAATGTGTGCACAAAGGGGAATATTGTGGGACATACTGAGATCCACTGAAGCTTCCACAGTGAGCTGGTATTTTTTATGCTGGGACAGATTGCAAAGGTGGAGGGTGGATCTGGAGATAGGTGAGAGATGGGAGGGAACAGGTATTAAAAATACAAGTTGAAATATGGTAATTCCTTTCTGTATTTACCTTTGTGGTTGTGGAAATGCATTCAATTTATTAGAGTTTAGTCAGCTTTTCTTCTAATAATCAGCAGAGCTTCGCTGGCAGTACAGCTGTTTCACTTGTTGCCTATTATGTGGTATCTGTGTTGTAACTGACAGGGGAAAAAAGCAATGTGAAAGACTAAGAAAAACAGTGAGCTCAGCTATAACATTGCAGACATTCTGTTCTGTGTGGTTGTAAAATTTCATGCTTTCTTTTTCTCATTTGAACTTTGGGTTGCCAGATGTACCATGAACATATGACTGCTCTGTGTTTCTGTGCCATATTCTATTTCCATCTGTATCAGAATACATAATGGATATTCCATTCAAGCCAACTCAAACACAGTTAGTTGACTACTGTTGGCATTTGTTTCTGCCTCCTTCCTCCCCATTAGTATGTTGAACTATGTCCCACATTCTCCAAAGGCTCTTCACCAATTTTTCTCACACTTCTGAGTTTCTGTGGAACAGAATAATAACAGAAGCAAGGCACTGTTAGTCATGTTAAATCATGATGGCAGTTGTTTCCTATAGATATTATAATTTACTCACGGGCCGGGATAGTTTGACCTTTTAACCTTCTATTATTTTCACCTAGAAAGCACACAAATTGGAAGTGAAAAATGGAAATTGTCTTATGGGTTTCAACTTTTTAAATTTAATGCTTTTTGATAGAGACAAAAGACTAAGTTTTATTTCTGATTTGTTTTCTTTAAGTTGTGCTGACTAGATGAAGAGACAAGCTCAGACTAATTATACTAAGTTATCATCTAGTTAACAAAAGGAAGGACTGACATTTCAGATAATGTGGTTAATAGAACACTAGTACATATGATAATGCTTTGGTTGTAAAAATCATCATTTAATACAATAATTATTTCAAACTGACTTTAAACTTTCTTTAATCAAGCAGAGTAAGTACCTAGTACTTAAGAAGTCAAGTCTGTTGAATTGAAATGAGTTTAAGCAGCCATTTTAGTATCTTGAAGACTTTGGCAATTATTATTATAAACATAGCATTTTACCTTTCAGGACACCTTTGTAGCATCAACTTTTTCATTTGATGGATTTCCTAAATAAAATATGGCCAGGAAGTGGCAAACCCAGGAATTTAATTATAACTTCTTGATTCTTAAGTTGCTCCTATCACTTAATGTTCAACATCTAGTAGATTACTAGGTTTCAGCATTTACTACAGTAAACAAGCATTTTAAGAATTATCTATTCATATGTAATCTTGAAAAGACAAACTTTTTAATTATGTAGGTTGTTTAAGAAGTGGAGCACAAATGATTTCTGTGGAAGGACCATGACAACTTAAGGAATAAGGAAATGCAACAAAATGTATCAAAATGATTCATTAAAGTTTCAAGCTTAAGAAGTCAGTTGGAGGAAACTCACTTGTATCAAAATATTATAGAATGTTAAAAACCTCCATGTTTACAGAATCTCTAAAAGTTAGAACTGGGAAGGATTACACACAAAGGTAGATTTTAGCATTATATGAGCTTTTTTCCTTCACTAGATTTAAAAATTCTTAATGGTATAATAGGGTATTTCTCTGAATATGCCTGTGGGTTTTAGTACCTGATCATGAACATTTGAAGTAAGTTGAGCCAGATTTACTTTCATTCCTTTGATTTGATAGTTTTTCCATCTTCATGAAACCTACAAAGAAAAATATGATAGCAGTTTTACCCCTTCTTATCATTTTTCATAGCCTTATTAAAATCACTAAAACCATAAACCACTTATATTGTTTCTACTTTTAAAAAAATCTGAACTTGTGAAATAGAGGACAAGGAAAAGGAGGAAGGGACATTTGCTATTTTATGTTATAGATGCCTGCCACATACAAATTTATTGAAGTAAGTATCCATTACTTTAGAGATGGAAAGACAACTATGCTGAAATCTAAAATAGGAAAAATACTCCAGCCCAAATAGTTCCCAGGATAAAATGTTGGCTACTTAGTTATGTAGATAACTTTAGCCTAAGACAGAGTTGACATAAAAAGTCCTTCCCTTTCTCTTGTTCCCAGTGAAGTTTCTGCAAGATCCAACTCCAAATGCCATTCTTTACTTCATAGCAGAATCAATGCTCTCTCCTCTGGATATATAGCACTGTGTGATAAACTGTGTTCAGAGCAGTAACTATGAGTTTAGTCTTTTTACTTTTTCTGCCTTCCTTCCTATGTCTGCGCTTAACATAAGAATATTTTCAATAAATTCTTCTTTGAGTTAATACTTGTTTAGAGTGATTTAACAAATTAATGTCTTTTTCTAGGACAATAAAACTCATGTGTAATGAATCAATATTATTATGATGGCTAATACAGAGTGAAAGTCACTTGTTCTGTGAATCGTTTCATCCGTCCTGAGAATCACTGCCATACACTGGGCACTCACTTGCTTTTTAATTTTTTTTTACACACTCAGAGACTTGCACATGCTTGAACATGTTAGGCAAATACTTAGCACTGAGCTTAGCACTTAGCACTGTCCCTGAATCCTAGCTTTGGAATGAGACAGGAAAACTCTGGGAATATGTATATGTGTGTGCTTTTACATGTAGAGGCCAGAGATTGGGTTGAGTATTTCTTCTATCATTCTCTAGTTTATTTTTAGAGACAAGTTATTTCACTAGTTTTACAAGACTAGCTGACCAGTGTGCTCCAGCCATACTCCTGTTTCTCCTTCCCCAGGTATAGAATTACAGGCACTTTCCTCCACAGCACATTTTTACTTAAGTGCTGGGGCTCTGAACTCAGCTCATCATGCTGACGCAGCAAACATTTTACAGACTGAGCCATATTTTCAGCACCCATAGTTCATTTTTAACATCCACCAATTCTTGCCAGCGTGAAGCCTGACTAGGGGTTTGGATTCATTTCTTTGATTTTTTTTAAAAAGAAGATAATGATATTTACAGTAGAAACAGGTTAAAATGATATTGTTTTATCTAACACAGTATTTGGGAAAATCATGTGGTCATTTTTTAGAAGTTCTCATGAATCCTTTAACAATTTTTTTATTTTTAATTCTCTCTCTCTGGTGTGTGTGCATGTTCGTGTGCGTGTGCATGTGTGTTTGTGTGTGTGTGTGTGTGTGTGTGTGTGTGTGTGTGTGTGTGTTTGTGTGAAAGTCCATTTGCCTGGAGAGGCCATAAGAGGGCATCAGATCCCTTGGAACTGGAGTTAAAAACGTTTATGTGTTGTCTGATGTGGGTGCTAGAAACTGAACTGGAGTTTTTTGCAAGAACAGTATGCAATCTTAACTGCTAAAACATTTCTCTAATCCCAGGTCTTGTGAATATTATCAGCTGATATGTTTCAGTTTCAGTCTATTTGTTGTTACCAAAAAATTTTGTATTTGATCATCCTCACTAACTGTCTAGAGTCTTGCTCCTCCCTGCCTGTTTTTACCACATTATAACCCTCTCACATCATTATTTAGCACTGTCCACAAACTCACTCAGCGCTGGCCACAGACTTGAACTTTAACTATTGGCTTGGGATAGCTTCTCAACTTAAAAAGAGAGTACTGGATTTGAAATCAGGATATCAGAATACTGTTATTTATGGTAGGCAATTTCCCTTTCTCTGGGCTTTCTTAACTCCATGTGTAAAATTAAGGAAAATCGGCTTTTTGAGTCTTTTCTAGTTCAAAAAGTATATCATTCTATGAATATAGTACTGATTTTTTTTCTGAAATGAAGAGTTGTACTTTGGTTAATCAAATAGTTATAGCTACATAGAAAACTGGAGGGCCCAGGTAAGAAGGCCAACGATCTCAATTTGCCCAGAATTCTTTCAGTTCTTCACAGAAAATCCTGTGTTCCATGAATCTTCAGTCCTAGGGAAATATCCATATTTGGTCTTCATAGCTCTAGGAGAGTTTGAATAATAAAAGACATTCTTCTTCTTTTGACGCTTCTTGACTTTTTTTTTTTAGGGGTGAATCTTGAGTAGAAAAAAAGAAGGCAAACTCATACAAATAAGCCTTCCTCTCTGCATAATATTTAAATATTGAGTCAGCTGTTGTGGAGAACCTTCTGTGTGCTATGCTGTGAAAGTTAGAGATATAGGTGAATCTGTTCCTGTACCTAGGCTAGGCAAGTGTGGGATTAAGTAGGGAAGAGAAATGTAGGACACATTCCCGAGGAAAGCTCTCCACAGTCCATGGGATGTTATTGTGAGAAAACACATTAGTGACTATTAGTTATTAATAGAGGACATAGACCTTAAGGCTGCTCAGAATCTAGATTCAATTTGGAGGCAGCTAGGCAGAGAATTTTAGCTGGGATGTTTTTAAGTAGTACACAGTCCTGGATACCAATTGTCATGGAAACCACCAGGGAATCTGAAAAGGGAATGTGACGTTTTAATTTCAAGGGAAGCAAAATTCTCCAAGACATGGAATAGGTAGTTTGGAGGATGACTAGTGGGAAAGGGTAAAGTTAAGGAAACCTGGGAAAAGAAACTACTGTCTATGACTAACTATGCAGTTTTTCATTTGCCAGTTTTACTCCTTTTTAGGGTCACCCCACCTACCTTTGTGCACCCATAGTCTTGTTTGGCAGCCACCACTGCGTTAGGGAGTTTGACATGCTGTAGTAGAAAAAGCATAGGGGATGGAGTTCAAAGAGGCCTCCACTACTTCCTAGCTGTGCTGAGATTCTGCTTATTTTGAAATAAATGCATTCACAACTACTTCACTGAGTTGTTCTCAGAAGCAATGAGATAATTAATGTGTGTTAGATGCCTGAATGCAGTGAGGGGCTCTCTTTATTTGATCATCTGTCTATGTAAGAACATTTTCATTCATATGGCTTCGAAGGGGAAAGTTGAGAACACAAAAGAAAGTTAAGATGGGTATGGATCACTCACCCTTTACAGAATGATCTAACCCTCGTGTGTGTGTGTGTGTGTGTGTGTGTGTGTGTGTGCATGTGTATGCGTGTTTGTGTATGTGTGTGTGTGTGTGGGGGGGTGTTATATAACTTAAATCCTAACTATATGTGTTAAAACCTTATTCCTGCCGCCCTGCTCATATCCTATAGTAAGAGCAGGTATTAGTCCGGTCTTCTAGTACAGATTCTGGTGCTGCAGGGAATAAACCATGCAAACCCATTTACAGGGAGGTGTAGGTCACCAATGGGGTCTCCTTACCTGCTTTGGTGTCTTTTTGATCAGCTGCTTAAGTCCAAGAAGTTTCAAAGCTGCTTATGTCTCTGCCAGTCCTGTCCTTTGTCAGAATTTCTCCTTCCCCTACCCCGTGCCATCAAAATCCAACAGTCTTCCCATTTCTCCCAGTTTCTCCAAACTTCTCTTCTCAACCTGACCACTACTTACTCCTCCATACTTTACCTAACCCTAACCCCAACCTTTATGACTTTTTCCATCACCCTCTACTTACACTACCATCCTCTGACCAGATACTCTGGGAATTCATAGGACTCCACTAAAACAGGCCTTTCCCAAGTCTCTCCTTTCCCTCTCTTCCCTCTCCCTGCCTTTCTCTCCCCCTTCTCCATTTCTCACTTCCTCCCCTTTTCCTCCTCCTTCCTTCATCCTTCCTACCTACCCTTCCTCCCTCCCTCCCTCTCAACTTACTGGTCTCTTACCCCCTTCCACAACTAACCCAATAAATGAACTTAAACACAAGTTAACAGTTGCCATTGTTTATTGATTACTTAAAAAGTGTTACATGAAAGTAACTTTTATTGAAAAAAAAACCCAAAAAGTATGCAATAAAAGAATCTAGATTAGAAAATAATAAAAATCAGTCTAACAGCTACACTTTTCAGTATTAGTTTCTAAAATCTATTCTCATGCATATTATTAGTGTGAATTGTAATTAAAATAGCCTCACATAATGCAGGATTCAAAGAGGGAGGCATGCAAGGTTGGAGGGGAAAGCAGCTCAAAGTCGACAAGTTCAGTCCATCATCCAAGAGGCAGTGTCGTTGTACAGGTAGCCTTAGTTCGTAGCCAGAGGTTCAGTGGAAGATTCAGAGAGCAGCAAATGCTGATGACAGCTGAGGTAACAGAAGACAGATGGCCAGAAGTCACTAGGACCCACCATCTAACCAGCAATTATTTCATCACGCCGTCTTCGATTCCACCTGTGCCTGAAGCAATTGTAATGACAATAATGCGATGGAAAGGACACAGTTCGAGTACTCCATTCGATGTTTGGGTCGTGTGTCTCAAGCCAATGGATTCCAAGAATCAGAGGGTAGCGTGGTGCATGAATAATATCAAACTGGAGCTCTTCAACATGGTTTCCAATTTTGACTTCAACAGGTGGTGTTTCTTTGGTTATGGGTCCATTAATTAGTGGACGCCCATCGACTGTTTCGAGCATGAGAGGGAAGATGTTATTGCGGATTGGTATCTTCTCTCGAAGAACCACAGAGCGGTCGATGCTGTTTCTGTAGGAGCCTGAATCCACCATTGCTTGTTCAAAGAACTGCCGTCTTCCTAGCCGAATCTCAACAGTTAGCCACAGGGTACGAGACATAGATATTGGAAGAGAGGGGGAAGCGTATTTGTAGATTGGCCCGCCCGGGATCCCCCTTACCGCCGGGCCTCCATGTTTCCCACCTGCTGGGCATGATGAGGCTTGACAGGACAACCTCTGGCAAAATGACCAGGATGTCCACAGTAGAGGCACAAGTGGCCTTCACGGCGTCGGGCCCGTTCAGCCTCACTGAGGTGCGGGCGATTACTTGTAGCTTGAACAGGCTGGTTCTCTATTGGTGGACTCTCAGACCCATTTTCCTCTTCAGAGGATGATGAATCAGAATCAGCCTTACCACCTGCCTTCTCTTCTAGGGTGACACACTGAATAATCACATCAGATCGGTTGGTGGCTGGACTTGTGCAAGACAGTTCATTTTGAGTAGAACTGGCAAGCTCTTCTTGAAACTGGATGCCCAGTGTGCTTTCATCCACATTTAACTCTTGAGCAATGAGGTGGAAGCGGGTTATATATCTGTGGGCAAGACCTCCTTGGCGCATTTGAGGGACGCCATGGTTAGCAGCTTCCACATTTTGTGAATTGTCAAATGCATCTTGGAGCACTCTCAGGAACCTTTCAAATTGTTCCAGCAGGGGTCTTTGACTATCTACTAAGGGCTGGAACCACCTTCGTGCCTCACCTAAGAAGAAGCTACCAACAAAGCTCACTAGAGCTGCTTCAGTGGGATACAGGTGCTCTCTGGTTCTCAGGTAACTGTTCAACAGAACTAAAAACTCAGAGAGTTTCTGAGAATCCCCACTGAAGGACAAAGGGTACTCTAAGGGCAAAGGTGCAGCTGCTAATTGGCCCAAGGCATGTACTGCTCCTGTTCCCACAACAATTAGGCCCTCTAGGGACTCTTCAGGTACTGAGAGTTCTAGGAACTCCTCGTCATCTGAGGGTTCCAAGGGCTCCTGGGGCACCCCAGGCTCCAGGGGTTCCTGGGTAACTGGATGCTCAAGGGGCTCCAACTGTGATGGGGTCTCCTGGTATTCTGGAACCTTCTGAGATGCCTCATCAGTTGTAGGGTTGTAAAGCTGTGAATTCTGGAGCTCCTTAAGGGCTGGGGTAACCTGGGTGTCTGTGGGCCCTGCCTCACAGACTGCTGAGAGATCATAACCCCTTGAGAATGCCTGGGCCTTCTGGGTTGTTGGGGACACCAGAGCCTCCTGGATCTCCTGGGGTTCCTTAGTTGCTGGATGCTTCCAGGCTGAGAGACCCTGGAGCTCTGGGGAATTGTGGGACTCCTTGGCCTTTGAAGGGTCTTGGAGTCCCCAGGCTGCTGTGGATTCCGAGGTCCCTGGGGGCTCCCTGAACTCCTTGACCTGGGGCTCCTGGGGTCCCCAATATTCCTTGAACTCTGAGAATGAATGGGGCTCCTTGATCTCTGGGGATCCCCTGAACTCTGTAATGGCTGAGGGTCCCCCAGACTCCTTGGTCTTTGGGGGCTCCTGGGACTCCTTGATCTCTGGAAGCCCCATGAGCTCTCTGATGGCTGAGAGGTCCCTGGACTCATTGATCTCTGAAGGGCCCCTAGGCTCCCTAATGGCTGAGTGTTCCCTGGGATCTTTGATCTCTGTGGGTCCCCTTGGCTCTGTGGTCGCTGGGAGTTCCCAGGGTTTTTGTGAGGCCCTGGCTGCTGGAGGTTCCAGTAGCTCTGGGGACTCTGGGGGCTCTTGGGCCTCTGAGGACTTTTGGAGTGGTTCACCCTCTTTGGCTGCTCTGGATTTCTGGGGCTCTGGTATTTGGGCCTGGAGGGCAGCATTTTCTTCCATGAGCCTCTTCACCTGAGCCTGCAGAATTTCATTCTCCAGTTTCAGAGCAACATAGGAAGCAGCTAAGTCCTCTACCATCTTTTGAGGAAACGAGCCTGGTTTGACAATTTGCTACCATGAGAGATTGGGTAGCTGCTTGTGAGGTCTTTGCTGAAAGCTGCTCACAGGCAGACGTCAGGCTCCGTGACTTTTCCAAGGGGTGGGGATTTGGACCCAGCCAAGGCTGATTACCAAGAGGTCACTGGGAGCCTCTTGAGCTCAGCACTGGGAGGTGTGAGACACGCTGTGAAGAGAGAGTGAGCTGAGCATCAGAAACTGTGGAAAGCATTCATTCAATATAAATTAACAAAATTTGTCTAATTGTGCTGGGTTTCTTTTACCACAAGCTCATGCGTCATGAACTGGGATGCATATATTAACTCTGACCCCATGACATTTTACTAGTACACGACCCATAGTGTACATGTCAGTTTTCATTCTTTTGAAACTCCATTATATCAGAAACAATTGCCCCACATTCCTTTGCTTTACATCGTTTTTAATTTCTAGTGTCTGCCTAATATTTCAATGTAACATTTGGATGTTAACAGCTGCTTTCAAAGACCAAATCAGATGTTTAGAGCAATATGGGGATTTTAGATTCTGTGGTCAGTTCAGGAGATATTTTTGAGTGACTAGCATAGGAGTTTGGGGGGCAACTCTTTCTCACACCTTAGAAATCATACCACACAAGTAACAGCACACAACTAGACACAGGAGAAAGCAAGCAAAAGTTGCCTAAATAAACAAACGTACATATATTATATTATATATCCATCAGACGTGTGCATATTATTTGTAAAATGCCTCAAAATAGTAAACAAAATATTCTTTAGAGATTTACATTACCATTCAGAGATGTAGGACTGGAGCTCTGCCGTCTGCATAGCCATTGCTGAGGAGAGAAGTGTGTGAATGACTGTGGAGGCTTGCCTTTTCTGCACACACTGAACTCAAACAAACACACCCACTCCCAGAACACGTTCCAACTCTCCTCTGTAACGTAGCTATTTTGAGTATGGAAGAGTGTTTTTTTTTTTTCTTTTGACAGTACCTCACAGTCCAGAGCTAGAAGGAAAGTAGGATGCTGTGCTGATGTGAGGCAGCTTCATACACTCAATCCTTGGTTACTTTAATAAATATTTGGCCAGGAAATTGGGAGTAATATGACTGCCCCTGTGAAAAGTTGCAAACATTTCTGAATGACCACAGAGGTTTGGGACTTGATTTTTTTAATGTCTGTCTCACATAACTTACCCATACTCTATCCACACTGGGACATTTGTTTAACTCTCACTTAGAGAGCAAACATGCAGCCCCCCCCCATCTTTTCCCCTGCCTACCTACTCAGTCTCGAGAGTCCCTCTTTGCAATATTTTCTTAGATTCTTTACCATGGACAGATCTAGACAACACATAGTAAAGATGCCAGAGAGGAAAACTTCTGATGGGCACTTGCAGCAGCTTTGTAGAGCCCTTGACTGATTCTAAATATACCTGCCCAGGGTTCTTCTGCCTCCTTGAGCTGCTCAGGTAGCTGCTGACAACACACAGGTACCTTACTTTTACTGCTCTTTTGCATGATGATTCTAGTTCATATTTGAGTTGGTCTTCTTATGTCAAATCATAGATTTATTCTGGGCATGGACCATGTGGCAATTTTAAGCAAGAATCAGGGACAGCTATTTTAATTGCAGAACTGAGTTATATATGGCCACTTTAAAACAGTCATGGTCCCAAGTCTCTTTTAAAAATCATCAGCTTCACTTATCAGCGTAGCATAGTGGAATAAATCCTGGAGATGGAATAGGCCTAAACCACAGCAAGCCGACTGCCTAGGCTAACTGAATCTGTATGAAGAGGCTTTAAAAAGGAAAGTAAATAAATTGTCATAATTGTGGCCTAATTATTTTTGTTGTTTTGTATTGTATTTGTTGTTATAAGAGAAAGAGCCATTTGTTGAACTGAAAGGGGGAGTTGTTGGGGGGAAAAGATATACCTTAAACTTAAAAAAAAGAAGCAGATGGGGATGTGTGAGGGGGAAGAAGGTGGGAGGATGGGACCAGAGGGGGTGGTAGGGAGGGGTTTGTGATTGAGATGTAACTTGAAATAAAGAAAATTAAAAAGAGAAAGTAAAATCATTTGCAGATTGAGTTTGTTCTCTATCTTGCAATTATTTTAAAAGTAAACCACACATAAAATATCACCATTATCAGACAATTTATTCTATTAGTGCAAAATTATCGGAACACTGAAGAATTCTTTCACATTGAGAAGAAAACTCACAGTTGATAATGCCTTCACCAATTTAAAAAAAACAAGGGAGATAGTTATAATTGTGACATTTGTTTTATTTCTTTATTAGTTAGCGGACACTTTGAGGCATAGTGTAACATATTTCAATTGTCTGATGACCATATTTTCTAAGGATTTTAAAAGTGCTACACTCTCTAGCGTCTTGGATCTTTATATTCAAAACCATTTTGCTATTAAATAATA
>CAJQZJ010000542.1:600346-617515 GCA_907164525.1 Lophiomys imhausi | reverse complement strand
ACCTTTGTCTACTATCCTTAGTTTGGACACTATCACCCACACAACTCATTCTCCTTACATTTGTTCTCCTGGCTATGTCCCCTGTCTGCTTTTCCATAGCTACCTTTAGAACTCTGATTCTCTTAGCTGAGCTCAGAAGCTGCCTCCTCCAAGCAGCATTACATCATTTCTCTGTGCTAACGCTGCAAATGTAGCCACACGGCTCACCTCACGATGCTTAGGAAGACATTATTTCCTGTTTTTTTGTATTTCCTCACTGGTTGCAAGAGTTGTATGATTTGGGGACTGTTCCCCAGTGTTGACTGATTTCGTAAGTGAGTACTGTCTTCTTTTTAATTTTTGTTTTTTAGACAGGGTCTTACAATATTGTCAAGTCTGCGCTGCAAATTGCTATGTGTAAACGATTTTGAATTCTCAACCCTATTTCAACCTCCTGAGTGCTGGGATTTACAGGTGCACACTTCCATACCAGATGGTGCCTTCCATTTCTAACAATCTAGGATTATCATATTTGTGAAGGAGCTTTCAAAGACCCTAAAGCAGTATACAATAAAAACTGATGTAGGGATTAATCTTTTCAGATTCCCCCAAGCTTTTATGTTACTACACAAGATATTTGCATTTCTGACAAACTGATTGTATAAAATCATTTTAAAGTTTAAACTGCTTCTTTGGTTTGAGCTAAGTTCCAACTTTCCAAGAAATGGAAACCTAGTTTTCCACTGATTAAGAACACATATTTCAACATTCAACTTCTGTGGGCAGCAGCATGTTTCATTATGGAGAAGAAAAAAAATCACCTGAACATATCTTAACTAAATGCAGATTTGGTGTTAATAGCTCATTTGAATGTTATATTTTATCAAGTCTTATATTTGTAAGTGTCCTGACATCATATTTTAATAATTTGTCCTTAATTTAAATTTAACTTTTTAGAAATGATAAATAATATTGCTGTTCCCATACATCACCCACGGAAATAATAATAACAGGATAAACAACAACTAATACTCTTAGTCACTTCGTTGTAGTAGGTACTATACTAAGCACTTCACATGAGTTAACTCACTCAGTTTTCCAGCAATCATACGAGGCAGCTACTGTCACAAATGAGAAAATGAAGCCTAAAAAGACTAAATCATGTGGCAAGTGGCCATTAAGATCACAAATGACAGCCTGGTCTACACAGCAGCGAGTCCAGGACAGCCAGGGCTACACAGAGAATCCCTGTCTCCAATAACAAACAAAACAAAAAAAAATCAAACAAACAAACAAACAAAAAAACATATGAGGCCATAAGATCACAAATGACAAAGATGGCACCTCATTTAGTCATCTGTCTTCATATTCATTGCTCTAAATTTCACTAGGCTCTGCACTTTCAGTAATTATGACAAATTCCTTCCTCTCTGAGTTTTATTTCTATGTATTTAACTGATGTATTGTTGTTAAACTTTACAAACTGGCTTTCAATAGGCTCCCTGTAGCTTGAAGACATGTTTTCATCAATCTGAACTTATTTTAAGGTTTATTAGAAGTACAGAGGTTCTACCAAAAGAGTCTAGATTGCTGATTTCTCTTGAGAAGCTGGGAAGGCTAGATTTGTCAGATCGATATTCCTACATGACAAAAACCAATACGAGCTGAGTAAATGTAGGCAACGTGCTTTAGAGGTAGAGATTTTAGTTTTCAACAGTTTTACCACTCTTAGGGCAGAAGAACACCCATGCCTACTTGTTCCTTTGCTTTCTCTGACCACATTTAAGAGTTCTATGTGTAGCATAAATTATCATAGTTGCTACCAATCCATACAAGAATGTAGGTGAATTGCAAATGAAAGAATCCAGAGACAAAGGAGTAAATGATACTATTTATATGAAATTATAGAACAAGCATATTAAATTAATAGTGTTAGTGCTACATGTCTAAATAGCAGTCACCTCTGAGCATGAGAGGATAATGACTAGGAAGGGAACCAGGAACTGAGTGTGGGCTACACAGACCCTTGATATGTTTATCTGAGTGGTGGTTACATGTAAACATCAATGAAAATTTTTTCTTTGTAGCACATACAAATTTCATATTGTATTTTGAGGAAGATGCCAGTAAATCATTTTCAAATGCCAGCCTTTAAAGGTGACATCAAAATCGTCTTACAATTTTTCTTAAAAGCAAATTCTGAGCATGTATGGAAGCCAACTGCCCCTGGACCTTTGTAGGTGGGGCCCAGATATCTAATTTTTGATACATACTGAGACCTTTAGGAAGGAGATACATCTGGGAACTTGTGCTTTTTTTTCTTTCTGACACTTATATATACAGTTGTGAATTGAATTTGGTTTTGTTGTGTAAGTGAGATAAAAAGAATAGAATCTCAAAGTCAAGAAATGCATTATGAACAAAATTTATTTTGGGGCTTGCTTACAAGTGTATTCATGATGAATAAAGAGTTGTGTTTATGGAAGGGGGTTAATTATTGGGAGGATATTGCTGAGAAAATGCTGGTTTTAAACAGAGGTTAATTCTAACTTTTTTCCAGAAAAGCTCAACAAGTCTGAACAAATGTCATCAACCTTGATTGTTTAAAGACTGGTAGGGTGTGCATTGGTCAGAATACTCACTTTCTTCTCATTCTGAAAAATGAGTGGCAGAGTCCACTTTCTGCACAGTGACTGCTTGGAAACTTTTCCTGTGTGGTAGCTTCGGTTACTGATATCCATAACCTTCAGCAGCACAAACCCATCCTCGCTATTATAAGTCAGTAACAATATCTGCTGCTTTTCCAGGAATAATTTTCATTTATGTACCTACTTATCTGTCTGTCTGTCTGTCTGTCTGCCTGTGTATGTGTGTGTGTGTGTGTGTGTGTGTGTGTGTGTGTATGTATGTATGTGCATGAGCATGTGCGCACATTTAACATAGAGGACATGTGTGAAGTTCAAAGGAAATCTATACAGACTTCTTTCTTTCAGGGTGGAACTAATGTCTCCAGACTTGGGTAGCAAGTGTCTTTACCAGCTGAGTCATTTTCCTGGGCTATAATTTGCAGTTTAAAGGTATGCTTAGAAAACAGTCTTCTCCAGGTGTGGCAGCACATGCCTTTAATCCCAGCACTCAGGAGTCAGAGGCAGGCAGATCTCTGAGTTCAAGGCCAGCCTGGTCTACAAAGTGAGTTAAGGATAGCCAGGGATACACAGAGAAACCTGGTCATGAAAAAACAAAACAAAACAAGCAAACAAAAACAGAAAAGAAAAGAAAAAAGCAGTCTTCATTGTTTAACCCTGAAGAACATCTTGGATTGTGATGGTACCTCACTCAGGACAGCTGCTATCCTGGAACTACAAATAGATTTTACTATAAAACTATTTTGTGAGAGACAACTCAGGATTTATGTTACTGTATTCTGTGTGGAAATGGAGAAAATTTTCATCCTGTATCTCATTTCAGAAGCTGAGTAACCCAAGAGATGTCTGTTGGTGTGCTCTTCCCTGGAAAAGACTATTTCTTCTGCTTTCAGCATTCCTTAATTGTCTGTAGAGTTGATGAAGATGAATCTTTTTAATTATACAATATATATTTATTAATAAGTATATGCACTTATGACAAAAATAAACATTTACCTAACTACTAGCCCTAAGAATGACTATAATCCCTGTTACCTAACAACTAAACCTATTAATAACTATTATCTAACATCTAATCCTAACCTTTAAGAAGAATAGTCTCTGGGGTAGATTCTCAGTTGTCAGGAACGCAGTCTCTGGGGCAGGTCCTCAGTTGTCAGGAACACCTCAGAAGTAGATCCTTTAAGGCACTTAGATAACAGTCTTTCTTCAGGAATATCTCAGATGTAGATCCTTTAGGGAAAATGGGCTAAGGCAGCTTCACCTTAAATGAGGCTTGAGGCTTTCTTCTCTCTGGAAGGCCTCAACTATCCATAAGCCAAATTATTTAGTTTGTATTAGCCACTCAGCTGATCTGCCTCAGTCTTTGAGGCTGGCCACAGTTCCATTCAGGCCACTGTTTGAATGGCTCAAACCCCTCTAAGCAAAAGCTGTGCCACAGGGTTTAGTCCTTGGCCTTTTGCTGCTTTGCTGAGGCCTTTTCTGCTCACCAGTTTCTTTCTGCCTCAGGGAGAGCTGGCTGTAATTTTTCAGCTCTGTTTGAGATAAGCTTTTCAGTTGACCAGCATTTTCTCCATCAGATGATACAAGCTGCCTTGCATCTCTAGGGTGGGAACTCTCCAATATGAGAACTCTCAGGCTCCACTCACTTTGTCCTTCAATAGGGTATCTCGGGGGCTAGAGTGATGGCTCAGCGATTAAGAGCACTGGCTGTTCTTCCAGAGGTCTCTGAGTTCAATTCCCAGCAACCACATAGTGGTTCATAACTATCTATATTGAGATTTGATGCCCTCTTCTGGCCTGCAGGCATACATGCAGGTAGAAGAAAGAGAGGGAGTATACTTCAGGATATAGTATCAGATAAGAACTTTCTTGATAAGACTCTAGACACTCAGGAAATAGGACTAAACAGACAATCAACAAGTTGACCTTCATGATAATAAAGAGATGCACTATCTTTAGCCATAAGGGAAATACAAATCAAAACTAGTTTGAGACTTCATCTTACCCCATTCAGAATGACAAAGATTAAGAGAAGAGAAGACAACAAATACTGGCAAGGGTTGGGGGAAGAAGATTCTTTAGGCACTGCTGGTGAGAGTACTGATTTGTGCACCCACTCTGGAAATAAGTGTGGAATTTCCTCAGAAAACTAGAACTAGATTTAACATGTGACCAAACTACATCATTTCTGGGCATATAACTATAGGACTCTATTTCATACTACAGAGAGACATGTTCATTCATGGTCATAGTTGCTCTATTCACAATATCTAGGACGTGAAGACAGCCTAAGCGTCCATCATCTAATGAATGGATAGTGAAAACACAGTGCCAATGTACAATAGAATTTTACTCAGCTGTAAATAAAAGTATAATTGTGAAATTACAGGTAAATGGATGGAGCTGGAAAACATTGAATTGAGTGAGATAATCAAGACCCAGAAAAGACAAATGTCACATGCCCTCCTCACACACGTATGGAGTGCTGCATCTTTAGATTTATGTGTTTAACTTGCAGTTCCCATAGAATCCCCCAGAACAATTACCTTTTTATTTATTACCTTTTTCTTCCAATAGAATGTAACCTTGTCAAGACAGGACATTTTTGATATCCAGTTTTTCTTGTATCTAGAATGTTGCCTATCATTTATTAAGGGTTCAATAAATACCTGCGGGGCAATGGGGGACCCACACACACATCACCCGAGGAGGAGAGGAGGGAGAGGGAGAAGAGGGTGGAAGGGTGAGGCAGGGAAGGGAGGTGGGAAGGGCTGTGATCAAAATGTAACTTGAATAAATAAATAAATTTTGAAAGAAAAAGAAAAAATGCTTGTGGGGCAACAAGTAAACAATTGACTTCGAAAGCATCCTCTTTACTGACCCTTAACAAACACTCTTTTGGTCTTGATATAAGCCTCTAGGAATAGAACTCATCTTTTACACAGATAACTGATTTTATTGTTGCCAGAGATATTTTTCCTTATATTGAATTCAACTGTCTGCTCATAAAATGTTGTTCCTTAGTCTTTATCTCATTTTTCTGAAGTTACATTGAATAAGTTTTAAAATCTTAATATGCCGTACTTTCAACTATATTGTCTTGTTTGGATAAAAAAGTACTGAACTATTTCTAATAGCATACACTTTTGACTACCTCTCATCATCGTCATATTATTCTTTGGACACTTATGTATGTACCAGCACTGCAGTCTGTCTTGTGCATAATGTTGCAAGTAGTCTTTCTTTGGTAGATGGAAACTCTTTCATCAGCAGTTTATGTGAACAGCTGTCCAACATGTTCTAACCCTAAATGTCCTATGTTTTACTCCACACTTCATCATTCTGTCCACAGGATATCATGAAAGACCTTATAAAATGACTTGCCAAAATCCAGATTATATTTCACCTATACCATCCCATAAATCTGCTAGCATAGCAACACAGTCAGAAACTGAAACGAGGGTAATCTACTTAGAAAAGCAATATTTGTTCTTCATGCTTCCCACCCACTTTTGAATGTTTGTAAACTATTCAAAATGACTGATGCAAAAATTGTTTGGAAAGTTTAAAAAAGTGTTAAGCACTCAAGAATTTGAAATGATCATTGCAATCATTCTTAACTTTTCATAATTTTTAATGTCTATGTACACATCTCTCCATATATGCACATACACTATGTAAGCATACTCACATATATCTATAAAATTTCCCAAATGTGATATTTGTGATTCCAATATGTGAAATATGTGATGTATGTGTTTTCTATATCTCTGACCGGAGAATCTGTGAGAAGTAATTATTAATACTGCTAGTACTAACAGAAAATCCTTATAATTAGAATTTTAAGTCAGTGCTTCATCAAGATAAATTGGTGAAGTACAAACTCTGTTCTATTGTTTCATTATGGCAAGACATGGATGAAAAAATGTAACAGTACATCTTGTCCTATTTGGAACTTTAAAAAAACCCATTTCTTTTTTCTCTCTCTCTAGTAAAGCACACATCTAAGAGAATGCAATCTGCAGGAAGTCTGGAGGAAGACCTTCTATGCTCAGGGTCCCCCCCCCCCCGAATTCTATTGTTCCAGGTAACATTACATTCTTTTGTGTGCAAGTGAATAAAACATATGGTGTAGTTCTGTCTTTCCGAGAGAGGCAAACATAAAATACTCCTGAGTCTAAGACTCAGACTAATTAGGCATTTAATCTTACCCTGAAACCCAGGACTTCAAAAAGAGACGCAAATTTGAACTTAGTGAAAGCAAAGACTTTCAGAAACTAATAAAAATGCAATTGAATATATGTTATATGTGTGTGTATATATATATTTTTTTTTTCAAATAAAGTAGTAGTGTTTACTCCAAATTGAAATTTTTCATTTCCAAGTCATTTGCCAATTTGATTAGTAGATCGCTGCCAGTTTAAAAACTCTGGTTCATTAAGAACAGTCTAAACATAACAAATATCCTATTATTGATTATAAAGATTCAATAAGTTCAAGTTATAAATGTATATCCTGTTTCCTTACCATCTAAATTTTATTGAAAATTAACTTTACTTTTGCTCGAATTTTGGTCATTTTTACTGCTTTCCTATATTCTACCATAATTTTATCACTTTTATTGTTGCTTACTATTTTTCTCTTAAATTTGGTATTTGTTTTTTTTTAAACTATACTAAACATATTTGTTGGCATCATGGGTGGGACATGCTAGATAATTTTAAATGAAAATTGTGCTTATATCATGTAATTACTACCATATGTACAAATCACTATCACTTTACATTTCTAAAGGCACATTGTGCCTTCTGACATAATTCCTATAGTCTTGATTTTAGTGTCTATAGTTTTATTTTTTTATTCAGAAATTCAAAATTCTGTTGCTATACAGATGCTAGGATTCACTTGGACCAGTTCTACTCAGTGTTATATGTTTGTATGAAGGTAGAATGACAGAGCTTGTGATGAGTTTTGGAATGTGTTTCTTCCTATTCTTTCTGCTCTAAAGTTTCTATGAAAACTTTAGAGAGTTCTTCAAAGTTTAGTGATCTACTACATTCATCCTTAATAAGTCATTCAGAAATTCCATGTATTTCATCTTTTATCCTAGAAGAACTAGGATCCAACATGAGAGAAATATATTGAAAATAAAATGTAAAAGCAAGTAGATTTGTCCAGGTGAGTTGAATTGTGGCAAATATTTTTGGTTTGCTAAACCAGATGGAATAATAATATTCAAGGTACAGCTGGAATTGTATTGAACTTCAGCATATTTTAGTCTATTCTTTGCATAATCCAGATGATTAAATTTCATTTAACCTAATAACTATGTTGATCCCACAAATTCTTCCAGTAGCTATCTATTCTATTTCTCTTACAATGATCATACAATCTTTGGTTCTCATGCATTGGGATCAAAATTTGGCAAGGAGGAGAATGACACTTTCATCAATGCATAGGTTTAAATTTTAAAAGGAAAAATATTGCTCTAGCAAGAACTTCCAGTAGTATGTTGAAGAGATATGGGGAGAATGGACATCCTTGCCTTGTCCCTGATTTTAGGGGAAATTATTTAAGTTTCTCTCCATTTAATTTGATGTTGGCTACTACTGGCTTGCTGTATATTGCCTTTGTTATTTCTAGGTATGGTCCTTGTATGCCAGCTATCTTGAGGACTTTTAACGAACTGGTGTTGGATTTTGTCAAATGGTTTTTTAGCATCTCACAAGATGATCATGTGTTTTTTTTTCTTTCAGTTTGTTTATATGGTGGATTATGTTGATGGATTTTCATATGTTGGACCACCCTGCATTCCTGGGATGAAGCCTACTTGATCATGTTGTATGATACTTTTGATATGTTCTTGGATTCGGTTCCCAAGTATTTTATTGAGTATTTTTGCATCTATGTTCATGAGGGAAATTGATCTGAAATGCTCTTTCTTTCTTGGGTCTTTGTGTAGTTTAGATATTAGGGTGATTGTGGCCTCATAGAGTGATTTGGCAGTGGTCCTTCTGTTTCTGTTTTTGTGGAAGAGTTTGTAGAATATTGGTATTAGCTGTTCTTGCTAGAACAATAAGACAACTAAAGGAGATCAAGGGGATACAAAGTGGAAAGAAAGAAGTCAAGGTATCCCTATTTGCAGATGATATGATAGTACACATAAGTGACCCCCCAAATTCCACCAGATAGCTCCTACAATTGATAAACACCTTCAGCAAGGTAGATGGATACAAAATTAATTGAAAAAAATTGGTAGCCCTTCTTTATAAAAAAGATAAATGGGCTGAGAAAGAAATCAGGGAGATAATATACCCTTCATAATAGCCACAAACAATATAAAATACCCAGGGGTAACTCTAACCAAGCAAGTGAAAGATCTGTATGACAAGAACTTCAAGTCCTTGAAGAAAGAAATTAAAGAAAACATCAGATGATGGAAAGATCGCCCATGATCATGGATAGGTAGAATCAACATAATAAAAAGGGCCAATCTACCAAAAGCAATATACAGATTCAATGCAATTCCTATCAAAATACCAACACAATTCTTTACAGATCTTGAAAGAAGAATTCTCAACTTCATATGGAATAACAAAAACCCAGAATAGCTAAATCAATCCTGTGTAATAAAAAAAATCATCTGGAGGTATCACCATCCCATGTTTCAAGCTATACTACAGAGAAATGGTAATAAAAACAGCGTGGTGCTGGTATAGAAACAGACAAGCTGATCAATGGAATCAAATTGAAGACCCGGAAATAAACCCACATACCTATGGTCACTTAATTTTTGACAAAGACGCCAAAACTATACAATGGATAAAGGAAAGCATCTTCAACAAATGGTGCTGGTCTAACTGGATGTCAACATGTAAAAGAATGCAAATAGACTCATATTTACCACCTTGCACAAAACTCAAGTCAAACTGGATCAAAGACCTTAACATAAAACTGGACACACTAAATCTAATAGAAGAGAAAGTGGGGAAAAGCCTCAAACTCATTGGCACAGGTGACAAATTCTTGAACAGAAGACAAGTAGCTCAGGCTCTAATACCAATGATCAATAAATGCGATCTCATGAAACTGAAAAGCTTCTGTAAGGCAAATGACACTATCACTAGAACAAAATAGCAACCTACAGATTGGGAAAAGATCTTTACCAACTCCACATCTGACAGAGGGATAATATCCAAAATTTATAAAGAACTCAGGAAATTAAACACCAAGAAACCAAATAACCTATTCAAAAAAATGGGGTACAGAGCTAAACTGAGAATTCACAAAAGAGGAATCTCTAATGGCCGAAAGACACTTGAAATGCTCAACATCCTTTATCATCAGAAAAATGCAACTGAAGACGACTCTGAGATTCCAACTCACATCTGTCAGAATGGCTAAGATAAAAACTCAAATGACAGCACATGCTGGCGAGGGTGTGAAGAAAGGGGAGAACTCCTCCATTGCTGGTGGGAGTGCCGACTTGTACAACCACATGGAAATCAGTCTGGCAATATCTTAGAAAACTTGGAATAGCTCTATCTCAAGACCCAGCCATAACACTCCTGGGCATGCATCCAAAGGATTCCTCACCAATCCACAAGGACATCTCCTCAACTATGTTCCTAGCAGCTTTATTTGTAATAGCTAGAAATTGGAAGCAACCCAGACGTCCCTCAACCGACGAATGGATAAAAAACCTGTGGTAAATTTACACAATGGAATGCTACTCAGCCATCAGAAACAAGGAAATCATGCAATTTGCAGCCAAATGGATGGAACTAGAAAAGCTCATACTGAGTGAGCTAACCCAGACCCAGAAAGATGCACATGGCATCTATTCACTTATAGCTGGATTTTAGCCATATAGTACAGGATAGCTATCCTACAACCAACAGACTGAAAGGAACAGGAGCATAGACTTCATTGCTTGTTAGTGGGACACTTTGCCCTAGTGGAACTGCCATGTAGGCCCCCAGTGCAGGAGGAAGCTCTTAGACCTCATATGGCTGTTGAACTGAAGGGGGCTGATATGTAGGGCACCCCACACTGGAGGAGTAAGATAGGTGGGAGAAGGGGGAGAGGGTGGGAGGGCAAGAGGGTGAGTCTGGGAGGGGTGGAGAGAGGGGATTGTGATGGAGAATTAAACTGAAGTAATAAACAGTAAAAAAAAAAGGTAAAATATATTTGTTTCTTTTTAGTCATTGTATCTCTTTAATTCATGTGCCCATTCTCAATCTTGTTATTTCTAAAACAAACCAAGTCAAAACTAGGCACTCTTCATTCAGTGATCTATATGAATACTGACTGAAGTTGAATTACTGTTATAAAGAGAATATCTTAGGATAAAATAAAATGTAAAGAAAAACAAATGCTTACTTCTAACAAAGACATATAATGACTCCCCTAGAAAATTGTGGTGATAGTTTAGAGATGTTTACCAACCAAACTTGTTATTGCAATACACTAGCTAAGGAAAATTTATTATGCCTTGCTAGAAAGCTATTGGTGGAAGTCCAGGATCACTTAATGTCAGCCTATGGATCATGGATTGACAATGTGGCCAAAAGATATGATGCTTTATTTCAGAGAAGCTCTAAGGAGAGAACAGAATCAAAGGTCTTCATGTCTTCAGTAGTAAGCTTTAGATCACTGGACAATGAATCTAGAGGTACTGAATGTGTAGATTAGTGGTTATCAAATTTTAATGTGTGTGAAAATTATCCTGTGGGTTTATTAAAACAAAAATATCAGCTGGTCATGGTGCTGCATGCCTTTAATCCCAGCACTAGGGAGGCAGAGGCAGATGGATCTCTCTGAGTTTAGGGCCAGTTTGGCCTACAAGGAGAATTCCAGGACAGCCAGGGCTGTTACACAGAGAAACACTGTCTTGAAAAACAAAAGAAAAACCAACCAACCTAACAAACAAGTCAACAAAATCTATACTTCATTCCCCTAGAGATTCTTACTCTGCAGATCTATTATGGGTCTGCCATTTTCATACCTAGAAGTTCCCAAGTGGTGCTGATATTCTTAGACTGAGAAATTACAAATTAAGATTTTCACCATAGTTGTCACCTGTGACAATAAGTTCGAGGGTTTTCCCCACTTTCACTTTTAGTAGATTTAGTGTGTCTGGCCTTATGTTAAGGTCTTTGATCCACTTGGACAGAACACCAACAGCTCAGGATATAAGACCAAAAATCAATAAATGGGACCTCATGAAACTGAAAAGCTTCTGTAAAGCAAAAGACACTGTCATTCGAACAAAACGGCAGCCTACAGATTGGGAAAAAACTTCACCAACCCCACATCTGACAGAGGGCTAATATCCAAAATTTACAAAGAACTCAAGAAATTAAATGCCAAGATACCAAATAATCCAGTCAAAAAATGGGGAACAGAGCTAAACAGAGAATTCACAAAGGAGGAATTCCTAATGGCTGAGAGACACTTGAAGAAATGCTCAGCATCCTTAATCATCAGAGAAATGCAACTCAAGACAACTCTGAGATTCCATCTCACACCTGTCAGAGTGGCTAAGATCAAAAGCTCAAATGACAGCACATGCTGGTGAGGGTGTGGAGAAAGCGGAACCCTCCTCCATTGCTGGTGGGAGTGCAGGCTTGTGCAACCACTATGGAGGTCAGTCTGACCATATCTTAGAAAACTTGGAGTAGCTCTGCCTTGGGACCCAGCCTTACCACTTCTGGGTATACATCCAAATGATTCCTCACCAAATCACAAGGAAGTTTCCTCATCTATGTTCACAGCAGCCTTATTTGTAATAGCTAGAAACTGAAAACAACCCAGATATCCTTCAACTGAAGAATGGATTAAAAAACTGTGGTACATCTACGCAATGGAATACTACTCAGCCATCAGAAACAATGAAATTATGCAATTTGCAGCCAAATGAATGGAACTAGAGAAGCTCATCCCGAGTGAGCTAACCCAGACTTAGAAGGATACACATGGCATCTATTCACTTATAGTCGGATTTTAGCCATATAGTACAGGATAGCTATACTACAACCAACGCACCAAAGGGAACATGGACATAGACTTTTTTTCTCCCTGTTAATGAGACACTTTTCCCTAGTGGCCCCCAGGGTATGAGGAGGCTCTTGACCCTCATATGACTGCTGAACTGGGGCGGGGGACTGTTATGTAGGGACACTCCACTACAGAGGAGTGGGATGGAAGGGATAGGGGGTAGAGAGTGGGAGGGCAGGAGTGGGTGGGGTGGAAAGAGGACACTATGATGGAGATGTATCCTGAAGTAATAAGTAAATAAATAAATAAATAAGATTTTCACAATATATGTTTAAAAAGTTCTACCATATTGAGAAGAGATAACATGTGGATCTAGTGTGCTATAAATTAGAATTCAAAATTGGCAAGAAAGAGGGGTGTGAATAGTTATTGAACATCTACTGTGTAGATGGCATTAGATATTAAGATCCTTTCTAGACGTTGGACACTGACAGTTTATTTAAATTAATTTTAACTTCATTATTTCTTATATTTTTGGTTGTGAGCCTAGCCTTTAATGGCTGAGCCATCTCTCTAGCCCAACT
This sequence comes from Lophiomys imhausi, assembly GCA_907164525.1. Lineage (NCBI taxonomy): Eukaryota > Metazoa > Chordata > Mammalia > Rodentia > Muridae > Lophiomys > Lophiomys imhausi. The sequence goes on along the minus strand of CAJQZJ010000542.1, from coordinate 604,305 downwards.
TCATAATTTCTATTCTATTTTTTTTAATCAGAAAATGGAACTTGTCGGAGATCCAAGATGGCGCTGACCATAGAGCAGTGCATCTGAGTAGTAGGTGAATGAGATTAGTCACAGGGGAGTGAATGTGAGGTTACATAGCCAACTGTGAAACACAGATGGTATCTGAATTCCTGTGGCGAACACTGAGACTGGTCACCAGGTAAAACAGCTTATGCAGTTCCCAGGAACACCCCCCCCCCCCCGAGATCAGCCAGCTCAGTCTGGAGAGGAGCACTGGCTAGAGCAGATCTAGCCCACGAGTGGATTCAGGCCACTGCTCCAGCCACAGATCAGAGGCCCCACCTGCCTGCCTAATATCCAGCCTGCACACGAACCTGTAAACCCAAGAGGGAAAAACAGCCGGACCACAAGAGCAAAGGTAAGAAAGATTTTTTTTCCCCCAGAGTTTCTAACATGGCAGCACAGTGAGCACTGTAGCTGAGAGGCAGAGACCTAACCCGTCACAGCAAAGCAATTAGGAGCCAAGACTGCCTGCAAACAGAGCCTGTGACTGTGTGTTCTCCACAAATACTGGGGCGGGTCACTCACCCTAGTACCCAAGCATTTGGGCAGTCAGCAACAGACACAGTGAGGCTGGCACCCTTGTTGAGTGGAGCTCCCTGCCTGCACGGTCAGCCTAGCTGCTGAACCAGAACGACTGTGTCACTGAGGGGAGAACACAGGCCCAATCACAGCTCTATCTGCCTTTCTGAGGAGACCTGCCAGCTCCCAGGTCCTCAGAGGAAAAACCCCTCCTGACTCCTCCCCTTTATATTTGTCCAATTGGGTCACAACCAGTTGAGGAGAGCGGCAGCCACTCTCCTCTCTGAGATCCAGTGTATTACAGGAACCTGCCCGCCATCTGGAAGTAAACACAAGGATCTCAGGATCAGCCAACCGCTGGGGCAGGGAGTTTTCCTGAGCACCAAGGTCAACTGACAAAAGAAACAAGCAGACAACACCAGGGTCAATCAGATGACAAAAGGTCAGCGCAAGACCATGGTAAAAAAAAAAAACAAAAAAAAAACCCAAAACAATATGATGTCTATAGATCCTAGCAATAATGCTACAGACAACTCTGGACATCCTAACATGATGTAAACAAAGAAAAATGACCTTAATCCTATGCTTATATTAATAATAGAAGGCCTAAGGGAGGAAATCAAATACCTCAGAGAGCAACAACAAAGTATTGCAAAAGAGGTGATGGAAATGAATAAAGCGCTGAAAGGAATGGAAGACCTGAAAAGGGAAGTTGAAGCAATGAAGAAAATCCAATCCGAGACATCCATAGAACTGGAAAACCTTAAGAAAAGAATAGGAACTACAGACACTAGCATCACCAACAGAATACAAGGGATGGAAGAAAGAATTTCAGGCTCAGAGGATAAAATTGAAGAAATGGATACATCTGTCAAAGAAAATGTCAAATCTAAAAAAGTCCTGACACAAAACCTTCAGGAAATCAAGGACACAATGAAAAGACGAAATCTCAGAATAATAGAAATAGAAGAAAGAGAAGAGTCCCACCTCCATGGACCAGAAAATATCTTCAACAAAATCATTGAAGAGAATATCCCAAATCTAAAAAAAGAGATGCCTATAACTGTACAAGAAGCTAACAGAACTCCAAATAGATTAGACCAGAAAAGAAAATCTTCCCGCCTCATAATAATCAAAACACTAAATGTACAGAACAAAGAAAGAATATTAAAAGCTGCTAGGGAAAAGGGTCAAGTAACATATAATGGCAAACCTATCAGAATCACACCTGACTTTTCTTCAGAGACACTAAAAGCCAGAAGGGCCTGGACAGACATCTTGCAGACCCTAAAAAACCACAAATGCCAGGCCATACTACTATTCCCTGCAAAATTGTCAATCAACATAGATGGAGAAAATAAGATATTCCATGGCCAAGCTAAATTCAAACAATATCTATATACAAATCCAGCTCTACAGATGTTGGAAGGAAAACTCCAACCCAAAGAGGTCAAATACACACAAGAAAGCATGGGAAGCAAATAGCATGCCTACAGCAAAACCAAAAGAAGAGAAGCTCACTCACACACTATTTCACCAACATCAAGATGGCAGGAAGTAACAATCACTGGTCCTTAATATCTCTCAACATCAATGGACTCAATTCCCCAATAAAAAGACACAAGCTAGCAGAATGGATGCGAAAACAGAATCCCACATTCTGCTGCTTACAAGAAACACACCTCAGCAAAAAAGATAGACATTATCTCCAAGTAAAGGGCTGGAAAAAGATATACCAAGCAAATGGACCCAAGAAAAAAGCTGGAGTGACAATTCTAGTGTGCAACAAATTGTACATTCAACCAACATTAATCAAAAGAGATGGGGAAGGACACTATATACGCATCCAAGGAAAAATCCACCAAGATGAAATCTCAATACTGAACCTCTATGCCCCAAATGTAAGACCACCCACATTCATTAAAGAAACACTACTGAAGCTCAAATCCCACATTGGACCTCACACATTAATAGTATGAGACTTCAACACACCACTCTCACCATGGGACAGATCAGCGATGCAGAAACCGAACAGAGAAATAAGGAACCTGACATATGTCATGAATCAAATGGACCTAATTGATATCTACAGAACATTTCACCCCAAAACAAAAGAATACACTTTTTCTCGGCACCTCACGGAACCTTCTCCAAAATTGACCATATAGTTGGTCACAAAGCAATCCTCAACAGATACAGGAAAATTGAAATTACCCCTTGTAGCATATCAGATCATGGAATAAAGCTGGACTTCAACAATAACAAAAACAACAGAGAGCCTGCAAAAACATGGAAACTGAACAAATCTCTCCTCAATGACCTCTGGATCAGGGAAGAAATAAAAAAAGAAATTAAAGTCTTCTTAGAAATCAATGAAAATGAAGGCACAACATACCCAAACTTATGGGACACATTGAAAGCAGTGCTAAGAGGAAAGTTTATAGCACTAAGTGCCTTCAAAAAGAAACTAGAGAGTTCCCATACTAGCCACCTAAAAGCACACCTGAAAGAGCTAGAACAAAAAGAAGCAAACACTCCCAAGAGGAGCAGACGAGAGGAAATTATCAAACTCAGGGCTGAAATCAACAACTTAGAAACAAAAAGAACAACACAAAGAATCGACAAAACCCAGAGTTGGTTCTTTGAGAAAATCAACAAAATAGACAAGCCCCTAGCTAAACTAACTAAAAGGCAAGGGAAAATACCCAAATCAACAAAATCAGAAATGAAAAGAGGGAAATAAAAACAGACATTTAGGAAATCCAAAGAACCCTTAGGTCTTACTTCAAAAACTTGTACTCCACAAAATTGGAAAATCTAAATGAAATGGACAATTTTCTTGATAGATTCCACCTACCAAGGTCAAAATAAATCAAGAACAAGTAAACAAATTAAACAGTCCTATAACCCATAAGGAAATAGAAGAAGTCATTAGAAGTCTTCCACCCAACAAAAGCCCAGGGCCACATGGTTTCAGCACAGAATTCTACCAGACATTCAAAGAAGAGCTGACACCAATATTATTCAAACTCTTCCACAACATAGAAACAGAAGGAATACTACAAAATACATTCTATGAGGCCACAGTCACCCTGAAACCTAAACCTCACAAAGGCCCAATGGAGAAAGAAAATTTCAGACCAATTTTCCTTATGAACATGGATGCAAAGATACTTAATAAAATACTTGCAAACCAGATCCAAGATCACATCAAAAGTATCATACACCATGATCAAGTAGGCTTCATCCCAGGGATGCAGGGGTGGTTCAACATTAGAAAATCCATCAATGTAATCCACCACATAAACAAGCTGAAAGAAAAGAACCACATGATCATCTCATTGGATGCAGAAAAAGCTTTTGATAAATTCCAGCAC
>CAJQZJ010000542.1:542756-600336 GCA_907164525.1 Lophiomys imhausi | reverse complement strand
TGATCATCTCATTGGATGCAGAAAAAGCTTTTGATAAATTCCAGCACACCTTAATGTTAAAAGACTTAGAGAGATCAGGCAAACAGGGACCATACTTAAACATAATAAAGGCAATTTGCAACAAGCCAATAGCCAACATCAAATTAAATGGAGAGAAACTTAAAGCATTTCCTCTAAAATCAGGGACAAGGCAAGGCTGTCCACTATCTCCAAATCTCTTCAACATAGTACTTGAAGTTTTAGCTAGAGCAATAAGACAACTAAAGGAGATCAAGGGGATACAAATTGGAAAGGAAGAAGTCAAAGTATCCCTATTTGCAGATGATATGATAGTATGCATAAGAGACCCCAAAAATTCCACCGGAGAACTCCTACAGCTGATAAACTTCTTCAGCAAGGTGGCTGGATACAAAATCAATTCAAAAAAATCAGTAGCCCTTATTTACACAAAAGATAAATGGGCTGAGAAGGAAATAAGGGAATCAACACCCTTCACAATAGCCACAAATAATACAAAATGCCTGTTGGTAACTATAACCAAACAAGTGAAAGACCTGTATGACAACAACTTCAAGTCCCCGAAGAAAGAAACTGAAGAAGATATCAGAAGATGGAAAGATCTCCCTTGCCCATGGATAGGTAGGATCAACATAATAAAAATGGCCATCTTTTTTTTTTCTCCTTTATTTTTTATTTCTTCAAGTTACATCTCAATCGCAGTTCCCTCCCTATTCCCCCCTCCAGTCCCACACTCCCACCCTCAACCCCCCATCCTCTTCCCTTTTTTTTTAAGTTTAAGGTATATCTTATTTCCCCCTACAGTTTCCCCTTTCAGTCCAACAAATGGCTCTTTCTCTTAGAATAATAAATACAATACAAAACAACAGAGGTAATTAGGCCACATTTATGAGGGTTATATGGCCTAGCATACATTCCCAATGTCCAGTCCATATGTATTTGGCACCTGACTTTAACATTCTACTATCTAACCATCTCCATGAGTTTAAAGTTCTATATCTAACGGAACATTCATACTAACTTGCAACACAATTTTAAAAGCATCTTCTTAGATCTACAACACTCTCTTGACTCCTAAACAACTCAAAATTTAATTATGAGACTCTAGCTACCTGTTCTTAAACCACCTCAGAGACCTGAGAGGGATAAATATATCCGATTTTATAGGAAGTACAGGGCCTGCAGCTTCCATAACTAAGAAATGACATACCAGTGGCTGCCTGGACCGTTCCCATTTTCTCTCCATACATTACAGCATCACTCTTCAGTCATTTGGCCCCGCCTCTCTGACAGACATTGATTGTAGAGCAGGGGTTATGAAGGACTTGCCTACCCTGTCTTGGCAGAGCTAGGCTGTCGACTTACCTGCTTCCAGGTTTTGTCCTTTTTGGACAGCATTCTGTCTACAGTTGGAGCAAGGGGCTTCTCCTACCAAGAGATAGGCTTGTGACTAATTCAATCATCTCCCACTGGAGATTCTTCGATGCTCATCTTCTACTTGGAGGAGAATAGGGGGTGCTGTCAGGAGTTGATATGTCTTGATATAAAAAAAATCTAAAGTTACAATAACATCTTTGAATGCCATATTCTGCAGATCTCTTGAGGTTTTTGAGGAGGCCCTATCTATCTCTTATATTAGGGTAAGCAGATGTTGCTTGTCTCTTAGCAGCTTTATTTCTGATTAGCTTAGAAAATAACTATAATCGGCTGTCATAGTACCTAACAGAATGACCGGCTTGCATAACTATTAGTTTACATTTCTTAATTATCGTAAACAATTTATGACAATTAGTAGTAAAATGCCGAAACATCACATTTCATTTTTTTTTCTTTACCTCCTAACCCTTCCATCCCATTTCTCTGGGGTGGGGTATCCTTATATAACAGTCCCTAATCTCAGTTGAGGGGTCGGATGAGGGCCAAGAGCCTCCTCATTCATTGTGGGTCTACGAGGCAGTACCATCAGTGAAAAGTGTCTCATTGCCCGGGAGAGAGGACTGAAAAACAAACAAACAAATAAGCAGACAAATAGATAAAAACACTAAAAAAATAGAAAAAAATATAAAAAAATAAAAAATAAAAATAAAAAATAAAAAAATCTATATCCAGTTTCCCTTTGGTGTGCTAGTTGTAGTATCGATACCTTCTACTATATAGCTAAAATCCTACTATAAGTGAATAGATGCCATATGCATCCTTCTGAGTCTGGGTTAGCTCACTCAGGATGAGCTTTTCTAGTTTCATCCATTTGGCTGGAAATTGCATAATTTCATTGTTCCTGATAGCTGAATAATATTCCATTATGTAGATGTACCACAGTTTTTTAACCCATTCTTCGGTTGAGGGACATCTGGGTTGTTTCCAGTTTCTAGCTATTACAAATAAGGCTGCTGTAAACATAGATGGGGAAACTTCCTTATGATTCCTTGAAGAGGCATTTGGGTGTATATCCAGAAGTGGTATGGCTGGGTCCTGAGGCAAAGCTATTCCAAGTTTTCTAAGATATGGCCAGACTGACCTCCATAGTGGTTGCACAGCCTGCACTCCCACCAGCAATGGAGTAGGGTACCCCTTTCTCCACACCCTCGCCAGCATGTGCTGTCATTTGAGTTTTTGATCTTAGCCATTCTGACAGTTGTGAGGTGGAATCTCAGAGTCGTCTTGAGTTGCATTTCTCTGATGATTCGGGATGTTGAACATTTCTTCAAGTGTCTCTCAGCCATTAGGGATTCTTCCTCTGTGAATTCTCTATTTGGCTCTGTCCCCCATTTTTGATTGGATTATTTGGTTTCTTGGCATTTAGTTTCTTGAGTTCTTTGTAGATTTTGGATATTAGCCCTCTGTCAGATGTGGGGTTGGTGAAGATATTCTCCCAGTCTGTAGGCTGCAGTTTTGTTCAAATGACAGTGTTATTTGCCTTACAGTAGCTTTTCAGTTTCATGAGGTCCCATTTATTGATTGTTGATCTCAGGTCCTGAGCTGTTGGTGTTCTGTTTAGGAATTTGTCACCTATGCCAATGAGTTTGAGGGTTTTTCCCAATTTTTCTTCTAGTAGATTTAGTGTGACCGGCCTTATGTTAAGGTCTTTGATCCACTTGGACTTAAGTTTTGTACAAGGTGATAAGTATGGGTCTAATTTCATTCTTTTAAAAGTGGACATCCAGCTGGACCAACACCATTTGTTGAAGATGCTGTCCTTCCATTGTGCCGTTTTCGCTTCTTTGTCATAAATTACATGGCCATATGTGTGTGGGTCTATTTCTGGATCTTCAATTCGATTCCATTGATCTACTGGTCTGTTTCTATACCAATACCATGCTGTTTTTACAACTATTGCTCTGTAGTACAGCTTTTAATTTGGGATGGTGATACCTCCACATGTTTTTTTTTTTTTTTTGTACAGGATTGATTTAGCTATTCTGGGCTTTTTGTTGTTCCATATGACATCGAGAATAACTCTTTCCAAGTCTGTAAAAATATGTGTTGGTATTTTGATAGGAATTGCATTGAATCTATGTATTGCTTTTGGTATGATAGCCATTTTTATTATGTTGATCCTACCTTACCATGAGCATGGGAGATCTTTCCATCTTCTAAAGGCCTCTTCCATTTCTTTCTTCAAGGGCTTGAAGTTCTTGTTGTACAGTTCCTTTACTTGCTTGATTAGAGTTACCCCCAGGTATTTTATGTTGTTTGTGGGTATTGTGAAGGGGGTTGTTTCCCTTATTTCTTTCTCAGCCCATTTGTTTGTTGTATAAAGAAGGGCTTCTGGTTTTTTTTTTAATTAATTTTGTATCCTGCCACTTTGCTGAAGGTGTTTATCAGCTGTAAGAGTTCTCTGGTGGAATTTTTGGGGTCGCTTATGTATACTATCATATCATCTGCAAATAGGGATAATTTGACTTCTTCGTTTCCATTGTTTATCCCCTTGATCTCCTTTAGTTGTCTTATTGCTCTAGCAAGAACTTCAAGTACCCTATTGAAGAGATATGGTGAAAGTGGACATCATTGTCTTGTCCCTGAGTTTAGAGGAAATGCTTCAAGTTTTTCTCCATTTAATTTGATGTTGGCCACTGGCCTGCCATATATTGCCTGTATTATTTCTAGGTATGGTCCTTGTATGTCCGTTCTCTCCAGAACTTTTAGCATGAAGGAGTGTTGGATTTTGTCAAATGCTTTTTCTACATCTAGCGAGATTATCATGTGGTTTTTTTCTTTCATTTTGCTTATATGGTGAATGACATTGATTGAGTTTCGTATGTTGAACCATCCCTGCATTCCTGGGATGAAGCCTACTTGTTCGTGGTGTATGATACTTTTGATGTGTTCTTGAATTCTCTTTGCTAGTATTTTATTAAGTATTTTTGCATCTATGTTCATGAGGGAGATTGGTCTGAAGTTCTATTTCTTTGTTGGGTCTTTGTGTGGTTTAGGAATCAGGGTGACTGTGGCCTCATAGAATGAGTTTGGCAATGTTCTTTCAGATTCTATTTTGTGAAAGCATTTGAAAAGTATTGGTGTTAGCTCCTCTTTGAAGGTCCAGTAGAATTCCATGCTAAAGCCATCTGGCCCTGGGCTTTTTTTGGTTGGGAGATTTTTAATGACTCTTTCTATTTCCTTAGGGGTTATAGGGTTGTTTAATCTGTTTATCTGATCTTGATTTAGCTTCGGTAGGTGGAATCTGTCAAGAAAATTGTCCATTTCACTTAAGTTTTCAAATTTGGTGGAGTATAGATTTTTAAAGTAGGATCCAAATATTCTCTGGATTTCCTCAATGTCTGTTGTTATTTCTCCCTTTTCATTTCTGATTTTGTTGATTTGTGTTTTCTCCCTCTGTCTTTTAATTAATTTGGCTAAGGGTCTGTCTATTTTGTTGATTTTCTCGAAGAACCAACTCTTGGTTTCATTGATTCTTTGTATAGTTCTTTTTGTTTCTAAGTTGTTGATTTCAGCCCTAAGTTTTATGATCTCCTGCCTTATGCTCCTCTTGGGAGTGTTTGCTTCTTTTTTTTTTTCCAATTCACCCAGTTTAGCTGTTAATTCGCTAATATGGGCTGTCACAATTTTCTTTTTGAAGGCACTTAGTGCTATGAACTTTCCTCGTAGCATAGCTTTCATTGTGTCCCATAGGTTTGGGTATGTTGTGTCTTCATTTTCGTCGGATTTTAAGAAGTCTTTGATATCCTTCTTTATTTCTTTCCTGACCCAGTGGGCCTCTAGTAAGCAAAAGCAATAAACAGATTCAATGTGTTTCCTATCCAAATATCAATTCAATTTTTTACAGATATGGAAAAAACAATTCTCAGCTTCATATGAAATAACAAAAGACCCAGAATAGCTAAATCAATCATGTACAATAACAGAATATCTGGAGGTATCACCATCCCGGATTTCAAGCTGTACTACAGGGCAATAGTAATAAAAACAGCATGGTACTGGTATAGAAGCAGAACAGTTGACCAATGGAATCGAATCAAAGACCCAGAAATAAACCCACACACCTACGGTACCTTAATTTTTGACAAAGAAACCAATACTGCACAATGGAAAAAGGGCAGCATCTTCAACAAATGGTGATGGTCTTACTGGATGTCAACATGTAGAAGAATGCAAATAGATCCATATGCATCACCCTGTACAAAACTTAAGTCTAAGTGGATCAAATACCTCAACATAAATCTGGATACACTAACATTTATAGAAGAGAAATTGGGGAAAAGCCTCAAACTCATTGGCACTGGTAGAAACTTCCTGAATAGAGTACCAATAGCTCAGGCACTAAAACAAACAATCAATAAATGGGACCTTATGAAATTGAAAAGCTTCTGTAATGGAAAGTACTCTGTCCTTAGAACAAAACAGCAACCTACAGACTGGGAAAGGATCTTCACCAACCCAACATCTGACAGAGGGCTAATATCCAAAATATATAAAGAACTGAAGAAATTAAACACCAAAAAATCAAATAACCCCATCAATAAATGGGGTACAGAGCTAAACCGAGAATTCACATAAGAGGATTCCCTAAAGGCCGAGAGGCATTTGAAGAAATGTTCAACATCTTTGGTCATCAGGTAAATGCAACTTAAAACAACTCTGAGATTCCATCTTACACCTGTCAGAATGGCTAAGATCAAAAACTCAGATGACAGCAAATGTTGGCAAGGATGTGGAGAAAGAGGAACACTCCCCCATTGCTGGTGGGACTTCAAACTTGTGCAACCACTTTGGAAATCAATCTGGAGATATCTTAGAAAATTTCAAATAATTCTACCTCAAGACCCAGCCATACCCCTCTTGGGCATATATCCAAAAGATTTGAAATGAGACCACAAGGACATTGCCCCAGCAATGTTCATAACAGCTTTATTTGTAATAGCCACAAACTGGAAGCAACCCAGATGTCCTTCAACTGAAGAATGGATAAAAAAAAAAGTGGTACATTTACACATGGAATACTACACAACTATCAGAAATGAGGAAATCATGCAATTCGAAACCAAATGGATGGAGCTAGAAAAGCTCATTCTAAGTGAGCTGACGCAGTCCCAGAAAGATAAACATGGTATGTATTCCCTTATAAATGGATATTAACCATTCATCACAGGATAACTATCCTACAACCCACACACCCAAATAGATAGGAACCTAGCATATCTATCCTAGGAAAAATTTTACCCACCAATGAGTCATGGAATCTGCTACAGGTTAGTAGAACACCATACTCTAGATGGTGTGCCATATCAAGCCCCAGTACAAGTGGAAGCTCTTGGCCCTCACATGACTGAAGATCTGAGGGAGTATAATATGTGAGGGCCCACTTCATCTGAGGAGAAGTAGATTACCAAGTAGAGGAACAGGGGGGGGGGGGAGGGAGTGAGGGAAATCAGGAGGGAGGGATGCAGGAAGGGAGAGAAGGAGAGAGGAAGGGAGGAGCCAGGAGGAGAGGAGAGGAGGAAGGAAACTATGTTCTAGAAGTAACTTGAGAAAACAAAAATAATACTTTTTTAAGAAAAGAGTTAATAAGCTTAAAAAGTATAATAAAAATACAATATAAAATTTCAAACTATAATTTACCAAAGGTATACTTGCCTTACTGGCATGAAAGGAAAATGGCCTTCATTTCAGATCAGAATGTTAGACTGCAGGTGGCCACATAGATTACACAAACTTGATAGCAGCTTAAAAGTTTTTTTTTTTTTTGTAGATATATAGGATATTTCCATGGTTTGACATTACAAAGCAAGTAACAGGTTTAAAATACTGTAAATAAATTAAAGGTTACTGCAGTTCAACCTGGTTTTCTAAACCTCCAAGAGTTGAAAAATTTGGAGCTAAAGTCAACTACATGAAATGCGTGGTGTTAGCCCATGCCTTTAACTCCAGCAGAGACAGGAGGATCACTATAGAGTTGGTTGTTTTATAAATTCTAGAGTTACAAGGAACAGGGTGGTGACGGTACACACCCTTAATCTCATCATTTGAGAAGGATACACCCTTAATCCCAACACACTAGAGATAGAAACTGGCAGATCTCTGAGCTCTAGGTGAGACTGACACGAAACAAGCTCTAAATAGAGAAAAACTTCAATCCAGGGGTGGTGGAGCTCATCTTTAATCCCATCGGTTGGGAACCACATGTCTTTGATCCCAATACTTAGAATGCAGAGACAGGCACATAGGATTTGCAAGGATTTAAGTTTAAAAGCTACTTACAAAAGGTATGCTGAAATTCAAAAAAATTGTCCTTTGAGATCTCAAAATATATACGTAAAAGTTTGTTTAGCTCCAAAATATCAAAATAATTTCTTTTTAAATCCGAATTGAAAGATAATACTTTTTATATTATCAAAAAAACAAATTTGCTCCAGGAAAAATATTTTCTGACACGCCCCCCCAAAAAAAGGTAGTATCCCAGAGTTAGGATTAGGCCAGGACTCTGTTCTTATCTTTCCAGGAGATTCAAAGCATCCATCCAAGGAATCCAGGGACAACTGGACAACGGAAACCTCAGAAGAAAACAGATAAGACACCAAAGAAGACAAGTAGCCCAGATGATCCAGCCTTGCAGACTTCCTCAATAGCTGTTTCCCCAAAAGTTTACAACCACAACAACTCAAAATCGCTAAGATTGTTCAGCTCCACAGAGTGCTCCAGCCAGAACTTCAGTAAAGCCCTGAAGTTCAGCTTCTGTCTACAAACGTCTTAGGACATTTAAATAGCTAAGTACAAAAGGACTGAACATCAAATGATTCTATTAACATTTTTAACCACTTTTCCATTCTTATTTGGGCCCCAAACAGGCTTACTACGTCCCAAATCAGCAGGAAGTAATTTTAAGAGAGCGACGTCTCATCCCCAGAAGGTGGGGAGGGTGTTTTTCCCCCCTTTGGTCATTTGATGGATAATAGAAAATCTTGTTACTTTGAAGAAGAGATTACAAACTTTTAAATGGCCTTGTTACATAGGTTTTGGGGATTAGACCAAGGGACTTCTCTCGTTTTCTTTTCTGTATCCTTCTTTCTCTCCTATGTAGGAGTGAACAGACTTGAGAAAAAAATGGGACATAGACATAATATAGGAAAGATCAAGAAAAAAGGACAGAATATTGTATATAACAGAATATACAATATACCTTTGTATATTGATATAAAATTAATACTATATTTGGCTAAATTGGTATTGATCTTTGTATACTAATGCAAAAATAAGATTGTATTGGGCTACATCAGTATTGATCTTTGTATATTGATACAAAATTAATATTATATTTGGCCACAATGGTGTTGACCCTTGTATATTGATGCAAAATTAAGATTGTATTGGGCTAAATAGGTAATGATCTTTACATGTTGATACAAAATTAAGATTATATTTGGCCACATTGGTATTGATCTTTGTATATTGATACAAAATTAAAGGTAATGCTTTTTAAAGGTGTTGTACCTACTAATGCTTAAAAATGAAATGTGAACTTTCGGCCTTTTGCTACCAACTGTCATAAAGTGTTTAGGATAATTAAGAAATGCAAACTAATAGTAATTCAAGCTTGTCATTTTGTTAAGTACTATGACAGTCTATCACAGTTATTTTCTAAGCTAATCAGAAATCAAGTTGCTAAGAGACAAGCAACATTTGCTTATCTAAGTATAAGACATAGATAGGAGGTCTTCAAAAACCTCAAAAGATCTGCAGAATATGGTGTTCAAAGATGTTTTCTTAATTTAAGATTTTTTTTGATATCGAGACATGTCAGCTCCTGACAGCACCCCCTATTCTACTCCAAGTAGAAGATGAGCATCGAAGAATCTCCACTCGGAGATGGTTGAATTAGTGACAAGCCTATCTCTTGGCAACAAAAACCCCTTGCTTCAACTGTAGACAGAATGCTGACCAAAAAGGACAAAACTTGGAAGCAGGTAAGTCGACAGCCTAGCTCTGCCAAGACAGAGTAAACAAGTCCTTCATAATTCCTGCTTTATAATCAATGTCTGTCAGAGAAACGGGTCCAAACAGCTGAAGATTGATGCTGCAATGTATGGAGAGAAAATGGGAACTGTCCAGGCAGCCACTGGTATGTCATTTCTTAGTTTTGGAAGCCGCGAGCCCTGCACTTCCTATATAATCAGATATATTTACCCCTCTCAGGTCTCTGAGGTGGTTGAAGAATAGATAGCTAGAGTCTCATAGTTAAATTTTGAGTTGTTTAGGAATCAAGAGGGTGTTCTGAATCTAAGAAGATGTTTTTAAAATTGTGATGCAAGTTAGTATGAAAGCTGAGTTAGATATAGAACTTTAAACTCATGGAGATGGTTAGATAGTAGAATGTTAAAGTCAGGTGCCAAATATGTATGGACTGGACATTGGGAATATATGCTAAGCCATATAACTCTCATAATTGTGGCCTATTTATTTCTGTTGTTTTGTATTGTATTTATTGTTATAAGAGAAAGAACCATTTGTTGGACTGAAAGGGGGAGCTGTTGCGAGGAAAAAGACATACCTTAAAACTTAAAAAAAAAAGAGAAGAGGATGGAGGGTTGAAGGGGAAGAGAGTGGGAGGGTGGAGTAGGGGGGATTGTGATTGAGATGTATCTTGAAGAAATAAAAATAAATTTAAAAAATGAAAAAAGAAAATGAAACTTGTCAAATTAACTTTCTTAAGATATCAAAACTATTAGACATCAGTTATAACATTCAAATCCAGATCAGTGTATCTTCAATGTTTCCACCAGATCACATTGGTAAATATATTATTTTTAAAACACGAATAAATACACATTTATTTTTGCTTGGAGAAGCAGTATCATATAGAACAAGTGAAATTCAGTTATCAGGAAAATCCGGCTTCATTCTTGACTGATGCTAAAATCATCCATTGATCAATCAGTTCATAGATGTTCATCAATTCATATACCTATCCAGTATGTACTACCATACATTTATCCATAGCCCACTAATCAATGAATTTACTCATTTATAAAACTTTTCTTCAACACTGAGTGTTTTAGTCTAATACTTTCCTCTATTTGTTTATATGAGATGTGTGTGTGTGTGTGTGTGTGTGTGTGTGTGTGTGTGTGTGTGCAGGCAGGCACATATTGTGGAGCATGTGTGGATATAAGAAGACAATCTTAGGTTTCAGTTCTCACCTTCCATCTTGTTTGAAACAAGATCTTTTTGTTTGCCTCTGCATATGCCAGACTAGCTGGCTTGAAATGTTCTGAGTATCTCATGTCTTTGTTTCCCATCTTGTTGCAGGATTTCTGGTGTTACAGATTCAGCAGCCTGTGCGTGGGTTATGGGAATTCAAATTCTGTATGTACTTTCACAGCAAGCAGTTTACCAACTAAGCTGCCACTTCAGCCCTACTCTCCCTTCTTTAGGTTTCACTTACCTCATAAGTATGATGAGACGTTTATACTACATGATATTTAAGGTTGCTTCTATTCTTTGAAGCCAGATGATGCCTGAAGCTTTTTCAAGCAATAAAAATTAAAGGCACTTTTAGGCAAACAGAGTAAGCTAGCCGTCATAAAATTGAATTCATGGGAAAATTCCTGTAGAGTTACTGAGGAACAGTGCATGCAAATGAAAAACACACCTTTCTGATAGTACTACATAATATATTTTTCATGAAGAGTAGACATCTTTGAAGAGTGTGGTAATTATAGTAGTGATGTTAAATATTTCACAAAAATAAGAGCAACAAATTGACAAAAAGTTAGGTTCCTATAATAGCAAGGATCTTTAGGCATTAAGACATTTACACTTAATAAATATTTAAAGCCAAATGGAGAATTTGTGACCATCATTGAGGATTTAGATTTTGAATTTTCCAACTTTCAAACTAAACTGAGTAATGTTTTATTCTTTATGAAGAGATAATATTGTCATCGGATATATAAAATTGTCCTTTGCTCAAATCTCTAACTATTCTGTGCACTTTAAAGAAACTTGTGAGAGGTTCACACGCAAGACAAACAGGGGGCACAACAACAACAACACAAAGCAATATAAATGGAACCATGTGAATGGAGATTGTGAAATGCCCAGTGATTGAATTACAGTGTGAATTGACCTCATTCTTTACACAGACCTTGTGTTTTTGGTTAGGTTTGGCAAAGAAAGATTATGATTTGTTTTAAATATTAAAATTAAAGTTATTTTTTAACCATATCTCTGTCTATAGCCTTTACTGTGGGACTTCAAAGATCTACCAATCACAATTTAGATCCTTGAATATTCTTCTGTATTTGAAGAAAGTAAATGCTTATCAAAACTGCCATGCCAGTCAGCCAAAGTTGCCCCATTTTTTAAAGTCATTTTGTATTATTCTTTATGTATATCAAGATGGAGATTCATTATCTGTGGCATTCCTAAAACCAGAAGGAATTGTAAAAGCTTGTTCATTTTATGTCTTCTTTTCTAATACGCTTTCTCACTGTTTTATACGTACAGAAAAGGAACAAATTCAACCAGAGATGCTGCACCAAAGTATATTCACATTGTATGGAAAGTATTTGATCAGAAATTTGATATTTCTTTCTTCCTTTGTTTCTTTGTTTCTTTGGGGTTTTGTTGTTGTTATTGTTTCTTTGTTTCTTTGATGGATTTGCTGCAAGAAACAGATACCACCAGCTTAGACTCTTGGATGTCATCAACACTTACAGAATGTTCACAAGGTTCCTCTAGAGGAAGGCTTGGTATCATTAACTGACAACTATCCTGGATAGTATTTCTCCTTGAAGGGGAAATGAATCTTTGTTTTGCTTAAAAAATATATCCTCTTACCTGAGAAAATGTCCAAGCTCCTGCCGTGATAACATAGACTTGAGCAAAATGCTGTAGTATTTGAACTCTCTTTTCGATATTCAGAGGAAGGCAAATAAAAATGAATTTGCCTTATCCTCAAAGGGAAAAGTTGGCAGCACACTAAATATTCTGTGTGAAATGAAGCAGTTGAAGAAACACCATGTTCTTCTATTGGTTCAGTTTTGATAGCAGCTATGATTTCAATAGTTATGAGACCAAAAACTCTCTGCTGACTTTGGAAGAAAATGAATTGATTCAGCTGTTCAATGAACAGCAGATGACTTGTGTTACTGCTTTTCTTTGCTCTGTATTCATGGTTATCACAATACTTTATTTGGAGTTCTCTATATGGTGAAAACAAGTGAGATTTTCCACAGGTAGAACAATGAGCCCCTTTAGATTTTAACTTGTTATCACAATTAAAAGTTATTATAATTCTAAATCTGAAATAACTCCCTGTAGACAAGTGATTTGACATAGTTTGGAAATAAAATGATAGATTTTGTCTAATATGGAGGGTTTCGACTGCAACCCCTAAATACCAGTCCTCATATTGATTCATGGCCAAGTCTTGAACAGCAAGCCTAACCTTATTTTTTTAACTTTTGTTTAGGTTTTTAAACCTCCTTTTATTCACATTTTTATTTGCTCAATGAGATAACAGACTGGGACTGTGTAGTTTGGGTGGGACATTTCAAATAGTTTCAGAAGTTTGTATTCATAAAGGCATGCCTGGATCTGTCCAGGAATTTCATAATTATTTTTGCTAATGGTAAATGAAAACATGCCATGATGGATTTGGTTTCCTTCCATGGATGTTAGCATGAATGTCTGGATTTCAAAAAGAGGATGATTAAACTGACCATAAAGCCTCAGTTTTAAATTCAGTATGGTATCACAGAAAGAATATTCACTATTTGACAAATAATCTAATTTTCTGTGTTGTAGGTTTCTAATTTGTCAAGTGAACTCAGCACCTTCTTTCTAATCTCCAGGGTTGTTATAAAGATTAAGGGAAAATTTGAATATATTTTATAACATAAATTCTATGCAACTAAAGTTATTTACTTTATTGGTTTCTGAAATAGAGGTGGTATTTTAGTACAATTTCATCATTTTATGGATAAAGAATTGGTATAAAAACAGTTTAAAAAGTTCACCAACCAGTAAGTTGTAAAACCAGGTCTAGAACAGAGGTGTTTTGATCTTTACTATAAGAGATCTAAAAATACAGAACTATACAGACTAGTGGAAACAAGACTTCTAGCACTATGTATATGGCTTGAATACTTTTCACATGCCTTAGAAAAGTCTACTTTTTGGTTGATCAGTTCAGTGAATGGAAAACTTCTTAGAAGGAAGCATTCTATTTTTGTTGGGAGATATTATAAGAAAGTTAACAGTCCACATCGCTTTATAACTTCTACATTCTGATTTTTGATGATTGAAGGTAATATACCCAAGTTTCTTTTCATCTGACAGGTTTTGAAATATTTAAGGGTAGTTACTGTGTACCTATGCTTATAACTCCTAGGCAAAGGTAACTAAATTTCTTTTAAATGTTCATTTATAATTAAAAAAACAATAGAGTAGTTTGTTTAGCATCGGACATGTGCCTGGTCCTATGCTACACGCTGAAAGTGCTCAGGTGGATAAGATGCCATGTTTGCTGTCAGCAAAAGTAATTAAAGGCCAATGTGTGCTGTAACACCACTTAAGTATTAGTCATGGACAAGAAGCAACTACAACCTGAAATGAGGTGTAGAAAAATTTCAGAAAATATTGAGAAATAATCTTTTGCTTCATCTAATGAGTAATGTTGATGAAAAACAAGGAATATTTAGGCAATTGAGTTTTAACCAGAAATTTGGAGTAGTGCAGTGACATTAAGCAGCCAGTCAGAAGAGGCACAGCAAGTTTTCCATCTGTATGTGCATGAGTGTGTGTATGCATACGTGTGTGTGTGCACATGAGAGAGTGGGTGTGTGCACACATGCATATGTGTGTGTCCTATCAAATTGTGAATTCAAAAACTGAATTCTGTTTATGGAAATTCCTCTAATGCAGATTAACATCCCACTTATTTTTTATCTAGGATAAATGAAACATCAACGTGCTTTTCCTTATAACGTTCCTAAATCAAACCTTCCTGGATCCTGCTCTTGTACAATTGGCTCCTTGTATCTTTCTGCAAGATTTTGCAATAATTCTGATCGGAGTTTTTTTTCATAATTATTTTACTTTAAATTATATCATTTATGTGTGTTTGTGTGTGTGTGTGTGCGCGCGCGTGCATGTGTGTAGTGTAGTGTATACCTATACTTGAATGCACATGTAGAGGCCAAAGTTAGCACTAGGTATCTTGTTAGATTGTTCTCTACTTTGTTTTTGAGAGGGTCTGTCACTGAACCTGGAGCTCACTAATTTGAGTAGACTAGCTGTCAGCAAATCCCAGGTATCTTCCAGTTTCCACCTCCTCAAAGCTGGGATTACAAGTATGTGTTGTACCTGGATTTTTATGTTTTTTTTTTTTGTATAGGTGTTCAGAATCTGAACTCAGGTTCTCATGCTTGAATAGCAAACACTTTACTCACCAAGCCACCACCTAGACATGTTATTTTGTTATTTTATTATCATTTTATGAGACAGTGTCATAAAGATTGGCCCCCAAACTCACTTTGTAGTGGAGGGTGACCTTGAACTTCTGATTATTTTCCAGTGCTTGGATTACAAACTTGAATAGCACTGTATTCTGTTTTCTTCTGGTGTTGGAATCAAACTCAAGGCCTCATTCTTGTTAGGCACCCACTCTTTCAACTGAAGTACATTTCCAGGCTATCACATTCAATTTTATTTAGTATTTCAGTCAGAGATCTTTTTGATCCCTATTCTCTGCCGGAATGTACTTATCAGCCCCATTCACGTCTTCTATGGCTTTTAAATGCTGTGATAACAGTAATTATATGTGTGTCAAAATTCCCTAAACTTTGCAAAAGTTACTGTGGGACTAAATGCATAAGCTGATATTTTGGCAATGTTTTCCCTATCAGCAATTGGGAGAGAAGACTTTATGTTTATTTGGAGTGATGGAAGTATTTGAAATGCAGGGAAAATCACGGAGCTGTTTCTGAAATCTTTCATTATAAATAGGAGTGATGGCTGTATTTTAGAGTATGATCTTTGAATCCTCATCCCTCTACTAGTTTATATACTTTTTAAAAAGTAAATTTCATCAGCTATGCCATTGCCTCATTTTCAACTAATATATTTGACAAAGGACAAATCATAAACAAAAGATCACTTAAATTGTTCACATATACCCACGAGTTTATCAAGTAATTATACCTGCATGGACAAAATTAGAGTTGCTACAGAAATGATGAAACTTGAAGCTTTCTGGCCTTTGTCAATAGATTTAACCATAAAGATATGTTTTACTAGCACAAAGCATGAAGGGATATTGTGAAGGATGAAGGCCAGTTACTCCTTTAAACTCTCCCATGTGACTTACAATTTGTGCAGACACTACACAGAGCACAGCTCTCCCATCACCTTAGAATGGAAACTTTTGGAGCTAGAAGGGTCTCTGGAGAATATCTAATCTAACTACCTCAAGGTTTAGGGCAACACATGAGAAAACTATTTGGTTGAAGTTGTAGTTTGTCAGACGAGTCAAACAGTTTTATGACCCTAAAGTAGCCCCATTTGATTACCTTTATATTTTTATCATATTCATTGATTTTATAACCACTGGCTAGAAATCACTTGGGTCAGGTAATCACACTTTCAATAATATTGGTCTTATGACAGAAGACAGTGGAGAGTAGCTTGAAGACTCACTGAAAATTCTTGTGTGCCGCATGGTACAAATGGGTTAAAAGCAATGAACAAGAATTACAATGGGACTGTGCTTCAATTTCTGTTTGTTCCATGTACTTTGGTCTTGTAAACCAACTAGACATACTGTGCATAATTGAATCCCAAGAAAGTAGGTTCCCTACACTTAGGAAACTAGGTTTTTTTCTTTTCTTTTTTTCATAGAGGAAAGAAAGCTGAATTTGTTTCTGAAGAAGTCAATTTACTGAGCATTTCCCAAGGAATCTTCATTTGTGAACTGGAGCAGTATATAGTCTGAAGTCTGTAAGGATGGGCAACTCATAGCCTGTTTTTACTAGCTATGGAATGTGGGCCGAGTTAGTAATTGCTGCTGTTCCTCAGTGGGGAGCTACCTCAGCAGTGTCTTCAGTTTGTTAATCACTAGAGTTGATTACCTCTTCTTTTGCTACTGGCTTGCAAGAGTTGGTAGTTATCAATCTCTTTCCCATATATCTTATCAAAATATGTTGATAGGTTATCAGTCTGTTATAATCAGGAAAAATAAGCAGAGCCATTGTTGGGTTTGCAAAGATAACGAACCTTTTGCTTTGTTTGTCCAGGGACAATTATCCATATGGGCTTAATTTCATCATCATACTCTGGTATACAATTTTTACCCCTTTAATAGGGGTAAATAGGTGAAGAATTGGAGAGTGAGGGAAGATAACTTGTCCAAAGATATACAATTTATTAGTGGTAGAGTTAGTATTTACATTCAGGTCTGTTTGATCTCAATGTAATTTCTCAACAACAACCTGTTCTTTTTATTTTGGAGACATTTAAAAAATGTGGCATTGTAACTACAGCATCTGCATTTGTATAGTAGGTGAGAGCAAAGAAATAAGAGTCTCATAAGCTTGTTGAAAGATAAATGAAGTTGAAAGGGCCCTGGTTTTTGAGACATTAATTTGAATCCAAGCTCTGCCATTTACTAACTGTTAATGCTAGTCATTTAACTTCTTAGAGCGTGGTTTTTATTATCTGTAAATTGACAATAAATATATTTACTTTACTGAGTTGTAATAAATATTAAACAAGATGAGTTTAATTTTGGGAGTGTTAACAGTAAACTGCTAGAATTATAAATGTCAGTGGTATTATTGTTCATGTTATTTTGTTTTATCAATTTAGCAGCTAGACTGAATATAGGATATAGAATTTACCCCCGAGAAGAGCTGACTCTGCATTGAGGGTCCAAGTACATTTTACAGAAAAGCCACTTTCCTTTCACTTGTCAGTAACAGCTCATTTGGGTACAGAAATTTGCGGACTTTACAGAAGTTTCAAGAAATTAAGTTTTTACTATGTGTATGGCATTATGTGGATGCAGAGAAGTGTGTGGTCTAGAGAAGGATATAGTCATTGGGCAATTTATATCATCCTTTTGTATCCTGTTCATTTATCCAACCATCATTTAATGAATAACTCTGGTATTCTAGGCATTCTACTGTTATTGGTTGTGGCTGAGTTAGAAAATTAATAAATGAGATGTATGAGATCTTCATTCCTGTTTCACAGACTTCCACAGTCTAGGTTGCAAAAGAAAAGTTCCTTAACAGAGGTCTGGAGTTAGAGAGATGACTTAGTAATTAAGATCACCTACTACTTTTCCAGAGGACCTGGGTTCAGTTTCCAGCCCTATGCCAAGTAATTCACAACTGCCTGTAACTTCAACTTTATGGAATCTGATGTTTCTGAGCTTTGCAAGACACCTGCGCTCAAAATGTACATACCCACACACAAACACATATGTACACATAATTAAAAATGAAATAAATCTTTTGAAAAAGAGATGTCTGTATATGGAGCAATAGGAAACCAGAAAAGGAAATGATTTCTTGTTGTAAGGAGTGAATGTAGGAGGTAGAATTTTAGTTGAATCCTACTGATTTGAAAATAAGATAGATCATTTTTATTATTCTTTCTAAAATTGGTATATCTTTTTCTCTTCAAACACACACCCATATATATATAAATAATCTGAGTTTCATCACTTCCTATTAAAGGAGGTGTTTAAAAATTGCAGACTCGCTCGAATAAGAGTTGTGCTTTTCTGAAGTGGTTCCCTGAACATAGAAAATATATATAAATATATATAGTATATAAATATATAATAAAACTATATATTATAGTTTTATAAAATGATTTATATATATGTACATGTGGCTAAATTGTCTACATTCAAATCCTGATTTAACCACTGTGACTACTCCTATTATCCATTTTGTAACTTGATGTCTTCATCTTGCAAATGGGGTAAACGAAAGTGCATTCTTCATAGGGATTTCATAGGATTAAATGAGATAAACGCACATAAAGCAATTATGGTACCTGACATCCATCAACTGTTCAAAAATCTTAGTTGTTTTTATTATTATTATTATTAATCATTACTATGGATTTGTACTCACGCAGCTGACATATTTAATCTTCCTATCCTCTTACTGTGTAAGAGTCATGAATCACTGTTTAAAGAAAACTAGTCTAATGCAACAGGAGGGCCATAAGCTGGGTACTGAGACAAGAGAAAAGTTTCTTCTGAGTTAGGTATAGAACTTTAAACTCATTGAGATAGATAAAAGAATATTATTATTAGTTGCCAGATATGTATGGACTGAACATTGGGAATGTATGATATTCCTTAAAATGTTCATAATTGTTGCCTAATTGTTCTTAATGTTTTGTATTGTATTTCTTGTTATAAGAAAAAGTGCCTTTTATTGGACTAAAATTATTGGGGGGAAAAGACACACCTTAAAAAAATTTTTTTTAAAAAGAAGATAGGAGGGAGAGGGGGAAGAGGGTAGGAGGGTGGGACCGGAAGAGGAGGAGGAAGGGGGTTGTGATTGAGATGTAAAGTGAAGAAATAAAAAAATATTGAGAAAAAACAAAGAGAGAAGTTTCCTAGTTCCTTTAGCAAAATTGAAGCAACGACCTGTATGTGGAGTCTCATTTGTATTCTTTGAAACTCAATTTAATTCCACATTTGGCATGCAGTACATTCTCAGTAATTTTTTTGTAAATAGGTTTATGAACAAAATAATTTGAGTCTTATCACTTCTATTGAAGGAGGTGTCTAAAAATGCCAGACTTGCTCGAATAAGAGCTGTGCTTTTCTGATTCCCTGATTTGTTACAGTAAAAATTCCTGTCCAACTCTTTGAACCTAGACTGAAAGAGCATAAAATGAAAACATTGAAGTTCACTTCCCGGCCTTTCCTGCTGAAATGGAGCGATTCAAAGGATTTCACATCTCAACTTGACTTGCTGTATCTCCCTTTTATACAGCAGTTCATTGGAAAGATGGAAAGCATACCATAATTTCAGATTTCCATTGATTAGTTAGTCACTCAGTAGTATAGACAGTCAAGGATTCTAGTTTTAAAACATTCAGTTTAAGTTCTCTTTTTGGGGATTATTCAGAAAATTTATATGTGCCAGTACAACTTGTTCGTTCTTAGAGAATGGACAAAGAAACATGGCTAGTGAAGGTGACAATCTCAGATCTTAATATAGCATAGTCAAAGAGAATTTTCTGTCATCCAAACATTTGAAGAAGACGCAAACCCTCTCATTTTTCCTTTCTTGTTTTCCCCCAAACAGAGGCATCTTTGCTAGCATTTTAGAAACGGATGCAAGGAAATAACAATTGCTATTGATTATAAACGCAACAGGAAAATTCAGGTCTGGATTATTTCACTTTCCTCATCACCTGGCCCCGAGTCTCTCCTTGAAGGCACTGGTGACTAATTCTTGAATGAATAAATGCATTTACCATGTAACGCTTTACTAGAAAAAAATCTTAGTTGTGGTATGGTAAGGGGAAGAGAAAACAGGAGGGAAAGTGTAAGGGAAGGGAAGGAGCCCACAGGGAAGAATTGAGAATGCTGACATAAAACTTGGCTGACTTCCCCTATTTAGTGGAGCGCTTGCCTTAGAGAGACTAATTAAACGCACTGGTTTTGCCTGTGAGCATCTGAACGGAAGAGCGGCCAGCAATGAAGTGAAAGATCTAATAACATGTATACTCTCTAAACACAAGCAAGCCTTTAGGTTTAATTTCTAACTCATTAGCCTTTTCCAGCATCCCTTTACAGCATGTTGCTTACAAATCTCTAGTGCTTTATTTTTTTCTTCTCTCTGTTTTCAACATGGTCTAGCAGTGATTGCCTTGTAACACTTCAACATTTTTCTCTTCTCATTTCCTCTCATCTTAAGTCACTTTAATTCTAAGCAAGATTTAAGACTCCCATTTTCATGTGTCACAACAAACAGTGAAAATTCTTTTCTTTCTGGCTTATGGAAAATTGTTGACTTGGACAACACTAATGCTTTCCAGCTGTGGTAACTATTCATGTGCTAAACTAAGGATGTTGATACAAATGAGGCTAGGGTATCCTTTCTGCAAAACTGTTGGACTGGATTTACAGGAACAAGCAAATGACTAGGAAGTTAACCTGCATTTTTCCCTTTGTCTACATATAGGCCTATCTTTTCTTTTGCTAGGAGAAAGATAAAGGTGAGAATAATGTATAAAACACTACTCTATAATATTTGCAATCTGGTTACACATCTTGCCATCACTTACCTCTCTTTTTATAGTTGTGGATTTATTTCCCATCCTCTTGGGTTTTGGGGCAGCTTCTAGGTACCACTTTCTATAAAAGCAATTGACCTAGCATATGTCTGAAACTCTTTCAACATACCTCATTAGCCTCATATTATTTTGTTGTTTGCCAAAATGTTCTGCTTTAACAAAGATTGATGTTCACAGCTGAAATGTAATGTTCCGGTTCTATCTCTTCACTTTTGCCAGGGTGGGCCTTAGGCCAACTTGTAAAAACAGCACAGTTGTGGCTTAGTTCAGCCTTCCCTTTAAGGCCCACAGTGATCTTATACTCTCCATGTTTTCTTGCTCTATTATCGAGATGATCTTTCTGTAAAGGATATAAGAAGCCGACACGCTCTGAGATGTAACAAAGGGGAAAATCTTGCTGGGATATCTCTTGTAGGGATGGATTTACATTTTTTCAGAGACCTAAGCCTTAAACCAAGGGAATGACTTGCTAATATACAGCTCATATTTGGGGAGGATTTTCACCCCTACTCCCATCCCTGTAAGTCATTGGCAGTTTGCTTAATCTGTGTACACAAAAGACTATTTCCAACTGATGTGTGCTCTGTTCCTTTCATTTGTGTTTAACCTAATTTCTGACTTTTAGTTATAACTTGTTAGGCTTTGTTTTTGGTCTTTCTCCATGTGTTTTCAGGGAGTACAGGAGAATTTTTACTTGGCTAGATGAGAATGGAAGAGAAACTGTAGTTTACTACAGTAACAGTAAGTACAGAACAGGAAGTACAGAAACAGTAAGATAGTCTGGTTTTGAATCATGGTTCTTCCTTTGGAGAAATTATTCAGCCTCTCCATATCTGAGTATCTCCACCTGTAAAACTGAAATAAAATAATCAATAAAAAATACATAAAATGTCTAGGAAAACCAATAATAAATATATTAGAGATGTTAATGATTTTTTGTTATGTTCCAACATTACATTTTAACTTATTAGGAAGAATTAAAGATTATAGTTCACAGAGCACTTTAAAGAGAACAGTGAAAACTCCTATTCCCTGTGTTCTTTTCCAACTACTCAAATCCAGGATCATTCCTATTTCTTTTGTCCTTTCGATTTTTAGAAATGCCAAGTCCCTTACCAGCTTTGTGACTTTCTTTATCCTGAATTCCAATAAATTAATGTCACCATTTTTTTTCTCTTAAGTCTTTCTTGGCTAACATGCCTAGATTTTCTAACATTCCTATCTTTTTCTCTGTTTTAAGTGAGTATTGACCTTAGTTATTTCAAGTGGGAACTCTTGTCTTAGCATCCTATAGTATGCTCCATAAAACATGACAGTAATGTTTCTTCTGTTTCAGTCATTGATTAGTAATTAACTTAAACAACTGAATGAGAGTTCCTAATTGCATCATTGTTCTGTGAGAAACCATACCAGTTTTTGAATTATAGTTGGAAAGTATATTGTTTAGAATGTAGTCATTGTAATCACTTATTCCAATGGTGTGGCCTGTAGGTTCATGTAAGAACTCATTGCTTTGTCAGAGCCCATTTCTTTCTAAAAGCTACTAATAGATTTTGTTTGAATCTCATAGTACTCAGGAGTCTCTGATGTTTTCATGATGACAAATCATTTCTCATTTCACTGAAGACATGTGCTCACTTGGTAAGGAAAGTAGGAATTCAGATTGGAAACTAGGTTACTGTTAAACACAAAACTTCCTAGTAAAAATGTGTGTGTGTGTGCATGTGCTTTATACTGGGATTCCCAGAGAATATCAAAAAGGGTCCCAGGCAGAGCTAACTTGGTTAGAGTTGTATTTGTACATCTAGAGGTTTGAGATTCATGCCCCACAGAGCGCTAGTGTGACATTGGTATCATTGGTGTTGGAGAATGCTAGCTAAAGTTCTTTAAAGAAATATTTAATCTATGAGGTGACATTGCTAACTTCTCACCCTATTTCTATGTCATTGGACAGGATGTTCACCTAAACAAGGGGTAGTTTTTTATTTGCAAAAATAGAACTATCACTAATAGCTGGAAGCCAGCAGTTGGAAAATCTGTACATGGAAAAACAAATGACCATGGGCAGCAGAAATTAGGTACCTTGGCAGATACTAGACATGTCCCATACACATTCAAGACATACTTAATGTGTAACTCCAGCTTGTCCTAAGCAAAGCCATATGTTCATTATGAAAGACAAGGAAAGTTAAACAACATTTTGAAAGTTAGAATGGTAATCAAGAATGGATATCAAATGTTTCCTGAATATGAACAACAGTTGAATGAACATATATAAATAGAAAATATTGACAAAGAAAGTGAAAAACTCAGACACTGCATTTCTTAATGTAATTATATACATACACATGCATCACCAAGGCACATAATGAGATCATGAGAAAAGCAGGATTAGTTTAATTCACTAAAAATGTATTCCATAAAACAGACATTTATATTTTCTTTCATTTATGATAATCTATTTACATTATTATTGAAACAATTACACAAAGTTTTAAATGAGATTAGACAATTGTAATTTAATTCAGATTTCAGACAGTACATGAAAGGCTGTGTGGAAAAATATTAAGAAATCTGCAAAATTATCAAACCATAAACATAAAACTTTCCTTTATAAAAGCCTCTTAAAATATTGACAACAATAAAAACACAAACATCAAATGAAAAATTTGGGTTTAGTACTTTCACTGACTCTCTTATTTTTAAAAGTAAATCCTTTTATAAGATAGAGGAAACGTGCTTTTTTCCTGTGTACTCCTTCTTAAAAACAAAGCCTTATCCACAATATATAAAATGAATATAAGAATTTGAAAGATGAATGGAAGACAACAGACCAGCTATGAACTTCAAAAACTATATGATGGTGGGTTTCCTGTCCGATTTTGGACTCGTTTATGTCAGACTTGTAGTTACAGGAGAGTTAGGAATGACAATAAGGACAGACAAAAAAAAAAAAAAAAAAAGCTCTGACAAAATTGGCTTTTTCTAGCTAAGGACCAGCAAAGGGACACTTTCTTTCTTTTTTTTTTTTTGTTTTTCAAGACAGGGTTTCTCTGTGTATCCTTGGCTGTCCTTTGTCGACTCACTTTGTCAACCAGGTTGGAGGACACTTTCTTAAAGTAGGACAGTTTAAAACAATATTCCCTCTACTAACACCAAACACCATAAAAAAACAAAAAAAATCAAGAAAAAGTAACACCAAGCCGGGCGGTAGTGGCGCACGCCTTTAATCCCAGCATTCGGGAGGCAGAGGCAGGCGGATCTCTGTGAGTTTGAGGCCAGCCTGGTCTACAAAGCGAGTCCAGGACAGCCAGAGCTACACAGAGGAACCCTGTCTCGAAAAAACAAAAAAAAAGAAAGAAAGAAACACCATTTAAGCCTGGAGGGGTGCTTAAGTTTATCAACCTTTGACTTTGTAATGAGGACCTTTAATGCTGTGATGTCAGAATAGTTCAAGTAACAATTCATGACTTTCCTCGTTAGATGACAAATGTCTGCTGCTGTAGTGAGACAACTTGCAGAGCCTGGGCTGTCACTCCTAGACATAGCAGTATAAAACATTCCTCTATTTCCCTGCTGAGATATTATCATGTAAGGCCTAATGAAGAGTTGAAACTTTCATCATGAGCCAAAAATAATATTATTTTCATCCCCATTTTTCATTGTGTGGTCAGTGGAGGCTACATGTAGAGTCAGTAGACCCACACTCCCCAGCAGTTAAGAGGAGCCACACTTCCTCTATATATCAGGTATTTAAAGAAAACAATCAAGGATCTTAAATTACTTTCACTTGACATTAATAATAACTCAGAGGAGGTTGGCTAAAATTAAAGATTTTTAAAATTTAAAAACTGTACTCTTAATTATGTGTATGTCTGTGTGGGAGTATGTGCATATGCATACAGATGCCTGTGGAGGACAGAAGAAGGTGTGGGATCCTCTGGATATGTAGTTACAGTCACTTGTCAGCAGCTTAATATGTGACCTAGGAACTGAACTAAGGCCCTTTCAAAGAATACTGACTTAGAGTTTCTGTTGCTGTGATAAAACACCATGACCAAAAGCAACTTGGGGAGGAAAGGATGTTGTTTAAAAAAAACTAAAATATCCCAGTGGTTGAAAGCCTGCTAGCTCAGAGAAGTAGCAAAAGCATTCAGCTGACCTTCCTACTCCACCAAAAGTCCTCAAAGCTAAAAGCCAAAAGCCTAAAGCTAAAACACCCTTTCTTCTTCTCCACTCTCTCTTAAATACCTTCCAACTAAATGTTTCTCCTTTCTGTTTAATTCCTATCAGCTGGTTTCTTGCTCTGTATCTTGACCTAGGGTTTACTTTATTTAATCTTGTGTAGAGAAAGCTCTTGGATTAAAGGTACATGCTAGGGCTGAGCCATACCATAACCACTTGTTTACAATGAACAGAAAGTTCTTGGATTAAAGGTGTGTGCTGGGACAGATCCACACCTTAACCATTTGTTCACAATAAACAGAAAGCTCTAGTATTAAAGACTGAGCCATCCCACAATAGAAACAGGTTTTTACAATTTATAATCTTGGAGTTCACAATATGATCAGTTATTCTGCAACAAAAGGATTTATTTCATCTTATAGTTTGTAGTCTATCACCTATTCAGGGAAATCAGGACAGGAACTTAAGGCAGGGACTGCTGCAAAGATCATGAAAGAATGCTACTTACTATCTTCCTCTCTACAGCTTACTCAGCTTGCATTCTTATCAACTCAGGACCCTCTTCCTAGGTGTGGCACTACCTATGATCTTGGAATTCTCACACTAATAAGGCAATACCCTGGAATCTTGCTTACCGGCCAATCTTACCAAGACATTTTCTCAATTAAAATTTCCTCTTCTGGCCGGGCATGGTGTCACACGCTTTTAATCCCAGCACTCAGGAGGCAGAGGCAGGTGGATCTCTGTGAGTTCAAGGCCAACCTGGTCTACAGAGTGAGTTCCAGAACAGCCAAGGCTACACAGAGAAACCCTGTCTTGAAAAACCAGAGAAACAAAACAAACAAAAAACCCTCCTCTTCCCAGATATGTCTAGGTTTGTGTCAACTTGACAAAAAACAACCAGCATAAACAGCAAGTTCTTTTAACCACTGAGTATGTCTCTAGCTCCTAAAATTAAACATTTAAATAAGATACAAAGTATCTTAAAATACAAGAGTGTTCAATTCTCAATAGACAATCACTTTAAATATGAAAGCTACTAATATTACTGAGTGATTGAAAATATATAATGAAGGTCAACATCAAAATGACTGAGACGTTAAAAGTGTCTGATGGTGATTTTGAAACAGTTGTGGCCAAAAATGTCTCAATGAAGCAAACGAAAAATAGAATTTCAGTAAGAAAATAGAAGATATAAAGAAGAATAAAATAAAAAATGTTACATCTACAACACAACCTCTACCCTTAAGGCTGAGCGAACATATTGGAAGAGGGAGAAAGATTCTAAGAACCAGAGGAACAGGAAATTTGCTGCAGATAGTGTCCTATAAATAAATAAATAAATAAATAAATAAATAAATAAACAAATAAACAAACAAGACAAGAAGTTGAGTGGGATAGGAAGGAAGGTATTGATCTGGGGAAATTTGTGGGGAGGAGTGGAGTATTATGATCAAAACATATTGCATAATATTCTCAAAGAATCAATAAAATGCTATATAAGAAGAATAAAATAAAAATATCAGAACTGAAAAATATAATATCTGAAATAACTTCAACAATAGATTTGAAAATAGAAGGTAGGATTCAGAGGAAGACAACATTAGAAATTACTCAAGCCTAATAAGGAGAAAATACACCAGAGATGACTCACAGGGACCTGTAGGATAACAAAGATGTCAACATTGGCATGGACACAGAGTTAAAGAAGATATAGAAAAGAATAGAGCTGGGCTGGAGAGATGATTCAGCCATTAAAAGCTAGACTCACAACCAAAAATATAAGAAAAGACTAGAGTTGAAAGAGGATCAAAGAAATAGTGGCTCAGAACTTCCTATACTTATGGAAAAACATAAAACCCAATAATGACCATATTCCAAACAGGATAATGAAAAGAAATCTATGTCAGGAAATGACATAATTAAACTTATTAAAAACTAAGAACAAAGAAAAATCTTATAATCAGTCAAAGGAAAAATATGTTATATGATGCCTATTATTCATCCCAGCACTCAGGAGGCAGAGGAAGGTGGATCTCTGTGAGTTCAAGGCCAGTCTGGTCTACAAAGTGAGTCCAGGACAGTCAAGGATAAACAGAGAAACCCTGTCTCAAAAAACCTAAAAAAAAAAAAAAAAGAAATCTGTAAAATTACCAAACCAACAAAATACAACTTTTCCTTATAAAGAAAACCTCTTAACAAAATAAAAACATTCTAAGATCACAAACATCAAATCAGAAATTTGGATTTATTGCTTTCTTTCACTCTTCTATTGTTGTACTCTTTCTAAAGCAAAATACCCTGGGAGCAATATATAAAACAAATGTAAGAAGCTTTTGAAATGATACTGGATTTTCTTTCTCTCTTTTTTTTTCCCAGACAGGGTTTCTTTGTGTAACAGCCCTAGCTGTCCTAGACTTTCTTTGTAGACCAGGAAGGCCTTGAACTCACAGAGATTCATCTGCTTCTGCCTCTCAAGTGCGACACTGGATTTATCATGAGAAATATTTTGCTAAAGGAAAATTTACAAACTCAGAAATCTACAATATTCACCTGAAATATCATTTGGTGATGAAGGGGGATCAAGACATTTTTGGATGAAGGAAAACTATACAGAAAGACAATGATCTTCTGAGGTATTCCTTGAACCTTGGAGGGGTTGAGAAAAGTATCATGTTTAGGGTAGAACATTCAAAAATCACGTGTCCTTGGTACTTTGACCAGTATCAATATCTACATTAATCACTCATCACTGCAAAAAGAAACTTCTTTGACCAAAGCTCAGAGCAGCACTAATCTATTTTTACAAGTGTAAGCATTTAAAAGGCACTTTGATACTATACCTAACTTAGGAATTCAACAGTGGTAGATTCCCTCTACAGCTTATGATCTCCATAACTATAGGCCCTTAATAAAGTTTTCAATACTAGACATAAATTCCTTTCCCGTGAAGCAGGCTTCAACTTCAAATCTTATGTGAAAGTGATGTTTTCCCTGTAACAGTCATGTCATTATTGCACCATTAGGCACATCTCATTTTCAGGTTGTTATTGTGGCTTGGACATGACATGAATCTTTCACTCATGAACTTACTGCAACTGTACTTAACCTGTGTAAGATTTGCACAAGAGTAGGTCATTCAACATTTCATCATAAATGGAGAAGGGGCTTATGAGGCTCACATCTTGTTCTGTGGGACTATTGGCAACTAATGGTTGTTTGAGGAGGAGATGTTATTTTCTTTAGTAGTGATGCCCTGAGAAGATGCAGATGCTTCCATAAATTACCCCTCATTCATACTCATGCAAGTAACCCTAATTAGAATTAGTAGGTCACAAAAAGACAACAAACTTGGAAGGAGACTTGTTTGTATGAAAAATTGTTTCACTGTGAGAGAAGGAACCATAAAAAAAGGGTACTGGGAATTGAACCTGACCAAAATTCTTTTTTTTAAATTTTGAGAGTTAAATTTAAGTTGAATATAAATAAAAAACTTTTATACATTTATTTATTTCTTCAAGTTACATCTCAATATTAGTTCCCTCCCTCCTCCCCCTCCTAGTCCCACTCTCCTACCCTCTTCCCCCTCACCCTCCTATCTGCTTTTTCTAAATTAAAGGGGTATATTTTTCCACCCAGCAGCTACCCCTTTTAGTCCAGTAAAAGGCTTTTTTTCTTATAACAATAAATACAGTACAAAACAATAATAATAATTAGGCCACAATTATGAAAATTATAAATTATTACATACATTCCTAATGTCCAGTCCATACGTATTTGGCAACTGATATTAATATTCTATTATCTATCTCCATGAGTTTAAAGTTCTATACCTAACTCAGTTTCCATCCTAACTTGCATAATCAACTTGAAAACATCTTCTTAGAGCTAGAACATCCTTTTAATTCCTAAACAACTTTAAACTTAACTGTGAGATTGTAACTATCTAGTCTTCAACCACATAAGAGACCTGAGAAGGATAAATATATCTCATTTTACAGGAAGTGCAGAACAAGCAGCTTCCAAAACTAAGAAATGACAGAAAATTGGCTGCCTGGGAAGTCCCCAATTTCTCTTAATACATTAGAACATCTATCCTCAACCTTTAGGCCCAGTATCTCTGGCAGACATTAATTGTAAAGCAGGAATTATGAAGGACTTGCCTATCCTGTCTTGGCAGAGCTAGGCTGTCAACTTACCTGCTTCCAAGTTTTGTCCTTTTCGGACAGCATTTTGTCTACAGTTGAAGCAAGGGATTTTTCGACAAGCTTGCCACTAATTCAACCATCTCCAAATGGAGATTCTTTGATGCTCATCATCTACTTGTAGTAGAAAAGGGTTACTGTCAGGAGCTGACATGTCTCAATATCAAAAAATCTTAAGAAAATGTCCTTTGAATGCCATATTCTACAGTTCTATTGAGGTTTTTGAAGACCACCTATCTATCTCCTTGTATTTGGCCAGGCAAATGTTGCTTGTCTCTTAACAACTTGATTTCTTATTAACTTAGAAAACATGTGATAAAGTATGCTAATACCTATCAAAATGATGTGTTTGAATGACTATTAGTTTTCATTTCTTAATTATCCTAAAGTTTGTGACAGTTGCTATCAAAAGGCCAAAACTTCACATTGCATTTTTAAGAGTTACATAGGTACAATATCTTAAAAAGAGTTAACCTTAATTTTTTATCAATATACAAAGATCAATACCTATGTAGCCAAATATAATCTTAATTTTGTATCAATATACAAAGATATAAGAGCATATTCAATAATCTATCTCTTTTTCTTTATTATTGGTATATTATGTCTATATCTCATTTTTAAAGTCTTTTCCCTCCTACATAGGAGTGAAAGAAGGATAGAGAAAAGAAAAAGAGAGAAATCCCTGGGTCTAACCTTGAAAACCTACTTAACAAGACCTTTTAGCAACTTCTAACCAATCCCCCTAAATAACAACAAACATCTAATAACCCGTCAAATGACCAAAGTGGGAAGATAAATAACCCACCCCACCTTCTGGGACTGGGACGTTGTTCTCTTAAAATGACTTCCTGCTGATTTGGGATGTAGGAAACCTGTTTGGGGGCCCAAATAAGAATGGAAAAATGGTTAAGCAAGTTAATAGTAATATTTAATGTTCAGTCCTTTTGTGCTCAGCTATTTAAATGTCCTAAGAAGTTTGTAGTCAGAGGCTGAACTTCAGAGCTTTACTGAAGTCCTTGGCTGGAACAATCTGTGGGGCTGAACCATCTTACGTAGCCATTTTGAATTGTTCTGGTTGTAGATTTTTGAGGAAACAGCTATTGAGGAAGTCTGCGAGGTTGGATCCTCTGGGCTACTTGTCTCCTTTGGTATCAGGTCCCTTTTCTTCAGAGGTTTCAGTTGTCCAGTTGTCCCTGAACTCCTTAGATGGATGCTTTTAATCTCCTGGAAAGATATGAACAGAGCCCTGCCCTAATCTTAACTCTGGGACACCACTTTTTTTTTTTTTTTGGTCAGGTAATATCTTTCCTGTATCAAATTGGGTTTTTTGACAATATAAAAAGTATTATCATGGACTGGAAAGATGGCTCATAGGTTAAGAACACTGACTGCTCTTTTAGAGGTCCTGTGTTCAATTCCCAGCAACCACATGGTGGCTCATAACCATCTATAGTGAGATCTAGTGCCATCTTCTGGCCTGCAAGCCTACATCCAGACAGAACACTGTATACATAATACGTAAATAAATAAATAAATAAATAAATAAATAAGCCATAAAAAAGAATTCTTAAAAAATTTTTTTAAAAAAGTGTTATCTTTCAATTGAGACTAAAAAAATTCTTTTGATATTTTGGAATCAAACATACTTTTAAGTATATATTTTGAGATCACAAAGGACAATTCACTTTGAATTTCAGCATGCCTTTTGTGAGCAGCTTTTAAACTTAACTCATTGCAAATCCTATGTGCCTGCCACTACTTTCCAAGTATTGGAATCAAAGGCATGTGCCTCCCAATTGTTGGGATTAAAGGTGTGTACTACCACCCCTGGATCTAAGTTTTTCTCTATTTCTTGCACTTTGTTAGGCTGGCCTTGAACTCAGAGATCTGCGTGTTTCTGTCTACAGTGTGTTGGGATTAAGGATGTATGCTTCTCAAATGATGAGATTAAAGGTGTGAACTATCATCACCCTGTTCATTACAACTCTAGAATTTAAAAGACACCTAACTCTATAGTGATCCTCCTGTCTCTGCTGGAGTTAAAGGCATGGGCTAACACTGCCCTTCTCAAATATGTTATCTTAGCTCCAAATTACTTCAGCTCTTAGAGGTTTAGAAAACCAGGTTGAACTGTAGTAACCCTTAATTTACTTACAATATTTTAAACCTATTAACTGCCTTTTTACAACCAAACAATGAAAATATCCTTTCTATATAGGAAAAAAAACTTATGAGCTGATATCCAAGAGTGTGTGAGCTATGAGGCACCCTGCAGTGTAACATTATAACCTGAAATTAAGACCATTTTTGCTTTCATGCCAGTAAAGCAAGTATTCCTTTGGTAAATTATCATTTGAAAATTTTATATTTTATTTTTATTATATTTTTTTAAGCTTAGTTACCCTTTTTTAAAAACTTAGTTTTTTTCAAGTAAATAAAACATTTTATGAGTTAAAAAATGAACTTTGAGGGCTGGAGAGATGGCTCAGTGGTTAAGAGCACTAATTGCTCTTCCAAAGGACCAGAGTTCAAATCCCAGCACCCACATGGCAGTTCACAGCTGTCTGTAATTGCCGGGCATGGTGGGGCACTCCTTTAATCCCCAGCACTCAGAAGGCAGAGGCAGGTGAATCTCTGTGAGTTCAAGGCCAGCCTGGTCTACAAAGTGAGTCCAGGACAGTCAAGGATACACAGAGAAACCCTGCCTCGAAAAACCTAAAAAAAAAAACTTTGAAATATTCAAAATATTAAGAAAAACAGCAGAAGCAAATTAAAATCTTGATCACATAACAGGTTTTTGCTCTTCTACATTTCATTAATACATTTGATGATTAAAGACAGCACACTGTTGCTATTCTAACAGTCTCTGATAGGATATTATATACATGTAGAAGAAATATTTGATCATAGTATAAATAAGGGTGAATAAAGGTATAATACTAAAGATGTGGCCCACATACTTCAGTTAAAGTGCCAGTGATAGTCACTATGTTGTTATGAAACATTTAGAATAAAAACAATGAAACATGAAAGAGACACACACTAAAAATGAATCAAAATGACTTCTGAAATGTTCAAGAAAGAATACCAATTCTTTCTCTCTTTTTAAGAAGATGAATGTTTTATTTGTTTCTCACTGTGCTGAAAAGCCACTGCTTCACTGTAAAACCAGTAGGAGCCAATGCAGCACGTGGTAAAATTAAGGCAGTACTGGCCTTCATCAGCTACTGTGCAACATATTCCTGTGCTTCCAACATTTCCAATGGAAAGATACATTAAGTCTTTTGACCAAAATATACAGATGGATATAAGTGAGTTACAATATTATGTGAGACTCACATTGTTATCCTGAAATATGAAATTCTTATATCCACTATTTTTTAGGTAGGGTCTCACCATGTAACTTTGACTGGCCTGGAACTTGCTACCTTGGCCAGGCTGACCTCCAAGCACTGATATCTACCTTCTGAGTCCTGGGATTTGAGGATGGTATGTCACTACACCCAACGTTATAACCACTTTTCACAATAGATTTCATAAATCCTGAATGCCAGAGCCTAGCCTCTAGTCTAAATAATATATATATATGTGTGTGTGTGTGTGTGTGTGTGTAGATATAGATATATGTACATATATATAGTGTTTATCTGCACCTATTAGAAAGTTGGGGAATTTTCTTCAGTTGAGAGTAGTTTGTTTTCCATCAGTATTAATAAATATTATTTCAAGTCTTCTATCCACCACTAATTTAAGACAATCATGTTGGAGCAAGTCATTTTATACTATTTTATTTGGGGAATGCCATGTTCACCCCTCAATGGATTTCATGTTTTTGTCTTAGGCATCTTCACTCATTAGTTCACTCAGGTCTGAAGGATCACTATTATCTTGATCAGCCAAACATCTTCATAACAGGATTTATTGATGAGTGACAGGTTTTCTGCAAGTGCTTCATTGACTTCAGTTATCTCTCCTGACAGAGAGTTCACTGGAAGCTTTCATGTTCTCCAAAATACCAAACTTCATTCAACAGCACAGTGGGTCTAGTATGCAGCTCTCAGGAAAGCAGTTGGCAATGTGCCAGGACAATGGGCAGGCTGTGGGTTGAACGTTTCTTGCCACACCCAGTACCATGATCCAGGAGTTCCAAGTGTCCCAAATTCTCTCTCTCTTTTTTTAAAGATTTTATTTATTTATTATTTATACTGTATTCTGTCTGTATGTATGCCTGCAGGCCAGAAGAGGGCACCAGATCTCATTAAAGATGGTTATGAGCCACCATGTGGTTGCTGGGAATTGAACTCAGGACCTCTGGAAGAGCAGCCAGTGCTTTTAACCTCTGAGTCATCTCTCCAGCCCCTTCAAATTCTCTTAAGGTATTAAAAATAGAAGGAAATCTTATACCTGTATCTACAAACTCAGCATAACTAGTATGGAGGCAAAGAAAGTCCACAAAAACAAAAACAAGTAAAGGTCAATATCTTTTATGAACAGACACAAAATTACTTGGCAAAACTTTAGTAAGTAGAATCAAACAACACATTAAAAATATTATTCACAATGTTTCAGAGGATTCATCCCAAGTATATAAGATTGGTCAAATACACACTAATCATTAATCATGAAATAGCATATCAACAGTAGGAAGGACAAAGAAACCTAAGGCCCTCTCAATCGATACAGAAAAAAGTTCAGTAACATTCAATGTTCTTTTGTGATAGCAATGCTAAAAGTTAGGTTGACAAAAATCATACCTCAACATAATAAAGAGCATGTATAATCAATAATTAACATATTGAATGGGAGAAAGTTGAAAGGTTTCTCGTTAAAATCTGTAATATGATAAAGATACCCACTTTCACCACTGTTGTCAATATAGTGCTGCAAATCTTAGGGAGAGCAATCACTCAAGAGAAACAAATAGCATACAAATTGGAAAAGTCAGATTTTTAGTGTTTGCTGAAGACATGATCTCATATGTAGAAAACCACAGAAATTCCATAAAAATTATTAGACCTAATAAACAAATTCAGGGAAGTTGTACAGTACAAAATCAACACACAAAGTATACTACTAATAGAAATAGTGTTGCTGTCATTAATAAGGAATCAACTGGAACAAATGCAACAAATATGTGCATTCCTATGTCATTATAGCACTAGTCATAATAGCTAAGATATACATAAACTAAGTATCCATCAACTAATGAGTGAATAAAGAAATATACAATGAAATACTGCTAAGCCATGAAGAAAATACTATAATTTATGACTATATGGGTGGGCCTGTAAGTCATTAGCTGAAGTGAAATAAGTCAAGTATAAAACAATAAGTACCATGACCTCCCCCAATATGAAATCTAAAAAGTTGATGTCATAGAAGTTGAGATTAGAATAGTAGTTACCCTAGGTGAAGGAAAGGGTAGAGAAAAAAAGGATGAGGACGGTGAATCAATGAATACAAAATTACAGCTAAATAGAATCAAGAGGTTCTGTTGTGCTATTGCACAGCAGGGTAACTGTAGATAACAGTGCTGTGTGAATTTCAAGTGGTCTATTGCCTTAACCACTTGGGCCACCTCATCATAATGTTCATGTATTTCAAAAAGCTTGGGAGATTTGAAAAGTTTTCACAATGAAGAATTGATAAGTGTTTAAGGAAATAAATTTGTTTAACCTGATTTAAGCATTTTACGATACACACATGTATCAAAGTATTACATGGTACTTCATAAATATACACACTTTTGTATTTTCAATATTAATTAGGATTAGTTTAATTTATATTAGAGAAAAAGATAAATTAGCAAAATATTTCAAAAGGTAATCATGCACTATCTTCAAGTTAGATGTGATGGCCCTGGTCACCAAAATACAGTACGTATTACCTCATCTATTAATTATTTAACCTAATTAAACAGACAGCCCACTGTACCTATTAGACAATGAGACATGAAAGTATTTTTATTTTAAGATTTTCCTGATTAGGTAGGGACACAAGGGCCATACCTACAGTTTAAACTATGTAGGAGTGAGTCACCTATGGCACTGATTCAAACTTCTTAGGAACTGTCACACTTAATTACCCTTTCTTGCTGTTCCATATCTTTTGGGTTGGTCTAACTCCTTTGGAAGCCTTTTAAAGCACTGAGTTTTCAAGAGCTATTTATTATTTGTGTCCCCTGCTCAGGAAAAAAAGACTAGCTAATATATATTATTAATAATTATATATACTATTATTGAATTATTGTTATTTACAACCATATATATATACATAAAATTACATATTGCCATACTATAAGTCTCAAGGGCTGATTATAAAAATACCCCAGAACTAAATTTTAACAATTCCCTCAAAGTATTTCCTGAAACTATGTAAGAATTCTTGGGGAAACATAATACCTAGTATTCTACTCTAAAATAGAAATCTTCCTATTCTCTGTCATATTGCTGATGACCCAGAAATAAATTTATATATGCTTTTATATTTGATAGCCTTGAATTTCACTGAAACAGAAAGGAAAACTTAAATTTCCTAGACAATCTAAATTAATTAAATACATTTCTTAAGTACCATTTTCAGAAGGTGTCTAAAATTAGAAAGGTAAACCATAGGCAGTTTGAATAATTAATGCATTGTACTAAGTAAAGTTATAGCTTTTAAATCAACTTTCCATCTTGACCAAAACATCATTTGAGCCAGAATTCTAACTCTAGTGTGTTCTCCATTGAGACAAGTTGTAGAATTATTGTTATTTCCAACCTTAATTTTTTAATTAGTATACATGGTATTACATATCATGAAATCTTTGAACAAAGTATATTTTAGTGATTCTCCCTCCTTATCTTCATTATATCCCCTCGAAATTTCAGACCATTGCCATCCTTTTGAATTTTAACTCATCCATACAAATGGAGTCAGTTCTGTTACTGGCATACACCTAACTCTGATTTTACAAAATGACCAAATACTATTTTATTGACAAAAACTTGTTCTGCAGGTTTATTTACATGAAGTTTTATAATTGTGATGAAGTTTCTTGACTGGATGTTTCTCCTGTATGAGATTACCTGAGACATTTTATTATAGGTCAACTGATTTTGCCTCTCAAAGTGACTTATCCTTAAGAACAACTCTTTTACCTTTAAAACTGCTCAATAATGGCTGGAGAGATGGCTCACAGGTTAAGAGCACGGACTGCTCTTCCAGAGGTCCTGAGTTCAATTCCCAGCAACCACATGGTGTCTCACAACCATCTATAATGAAATTTGGTGCCCTCTTCTGGTTTGCAGGTATACCTGCAGACAGAACACTATACATAAAAAAATAAATAAATATTTTAAAAAATTGCTTGATAAGCAATATTCTAATTTAATTTGAAACACCATTTTTTTTTTTCGAGACGAGAGATTTCTTTGTGTATCAGCCCTGGCTCTCCTAATCCTACCCCTGTAGACTGGGCTGGCCTCGAACTCACAGAGATCCACTTGCCTCTGCCTCCCAAGTACTGGGAGGAACCACCATGCCCAGGTTGAAACACCAAATTATCTTAACATTATATAAGCTGGTGGAAGATTTTTCCTTTCAGTTTTCACACAATTATAGAAGTCTATATTTCTCTTGTAATAAAAATTAGATGAGCTGGAGAGATGGCTCAGCCGTTAAAGGCTAGGCTCACAACCAAAAATATAAAAATTAGATATAGAAAATTTCACACACGAGCTGGGTGTAGTGGCGCACGCCTTTAATCCCAGCACTCAGGAGGCAGAGGCAGGCGGATCTCTGAGTTCGAGGCCAGTCTGGTCTACAAAATGAGTCCAGAACAGCCAGGGCTGCACAGAGAAACCCTGTCTCGAAAAAAAAGAAAAGAAAAAAAGAAAGCTTCACACACACATACGCACACACACAGACACCCCACCCACACACACACGCATTGGGCAGCAGAGTGAAATGACTTCATTTTCTAGAAAATGGAATAACCGGAGTTCATATTAAATGAAATAAATGTAACTTAGGAAGACAAATTTTGCATGTTTCCTCTCATTTATAGATCAAAAGCTTTATATGGATCCATGAAATGAGATATATGTATATATTTGACATGAAAGGAGAAATGAATGTGTCTTGGGGAAGGAAAAGGACCAGTGGAGTGGGGAGAAGTAGAAAGAAAAAATATAAGGATGAATATGACTAATCTTTCTACAGATGCTGCCATTCTCAGCTGTTGAATGCATCTTACCAATTAGTCTTCAAATATACTGTGCACTTCAGCAAAATATACATATTCAAAAGCTATTGAAGTTTCTTCACATCTTAATATAATATTAAGATTTTGGAGTTGTTTGTACATTTTGACAATTTCTCTAGGCAATATTAATTCATGGTAGAGCTTCTTAACAACAAAGAAATCGATAATGTTCTGAATCTGGAATTATCACTCAGTCTTTGGTTTTTGAGGCCATCTCCACTTTTGCATTTGTATAAATCACAGGAATAATATAACCAATTTATAGAGTACAATTTTACTCAACAACATTTTTAAAAAGCAACAAGTCACTCAACTGTATTACATATCAATTAAGGAGGTGTATATGCCATCAACTGGATAATCATTTCACAAGGAAAACTTAACATCCTAGCAACATCACATACTTTCTTCCTAAAGGGGACATTTCCCTATTTAATATGAAGCTTTTGATAATCTATTGTTCATTTATCTATTGGTGTGCTACATGAGGAGGTCCATTTTAAGATTTTTAAACTGTCATCAGTAAATATGTGACTTGCATGACTTATTTCTTTATATCTTTTGAATGCTGCTGTTGAAATCTCATCACCGAATACAGTACCAGCATTTTTATGACCCTTGTACTGCAGTCCAAAGCATCCAAGGCTTTTTTATGTGTCAGATCCCACTGCGCGTCCATGCCATGAGTCAATATACTAAATATGCCACATTGGACTTACAGTTCTTGAAATCTCAAAATACATTGAGAGATCTACCACGTGTGTAGGTCTGAGTCCTAGCCAGTTTTGCATCACCTTTTGTATTTATAAGTGTGAGGTTTACTTGAATTTGGAGTGAAAGAGGTGACAAAAATGAATTAAGTAGTTCTTGGAGGTAAATAAAACCTTTACAGGCACAATAAATAATGACATAAGTAAACATTTTCACTAGAGAAACATATTAAGTTGGTTTCTTTGTTGTTGAATGACAAATGAAAAGGACGTGGGATTTAGCCAGATCTAATATCCACACTTATCTTGAAAGTTTTATTTTTATATTTCAAAACCATGTTCATTCTTGAGAATATCACATGAAGTCAAGAATACCTTTTTAAATACCCTCCCTACCATGCACCATAAGCATTATTTCCAAATTTGTTAATGTCATTTGTCTCCCTCAAGCCCATTCTTTGCTACATTTCCATGACCAATGAAGGTTCATCAATTTCTAATATCATCTTCTGTTAAGGATGTTCCCTTCCAAGTAAATAAGAGACTATTTGTGCCACGGTGGTTCTACAGAGAGAGATGGTCTCCACTGTACTAACAGCTAGATTTGCAGGTTCAAAATCTGTTTCCTGCCTCTCTTCTTAAACAAATTACTATTTGTCCATAATTTGCAATTCATCCACATTCACATATAGATACACACATGTCATAGACACCATAAAGTAAATTATATTCCTCTCCCTTCTCTTCACTTCCATTTTCATTTTTCCTCTTTTGTCATAGTAGAAATTGGTAGAATATCAGAATCTTTATATATTTCTAAGTTATTTGGAAAATTTTTATCAGTAGACCCTAATTTAAAACTTGCAAAAATCAAAACTAGTTATTTTATCATA
This sequence comes from Lophiomys imhausi, assembly GCA_907164525.1. Taxonomy (NCBI): domain Eukaryota; kingdom Metazoa; phylum Chordata; class Mammalia; order Rodentia; family Muridae; genus Lophiomys; species Lophiomys imhausi. Next base: position 561,287 of record CAJQZJ010000542.1, on the reverse strand, counting down.
GCTGTACAGAAATTTAAATCTAGGTATGATTCATTGCAAAATATTTTAACTATAATACACTATGTTATTCTAAGGCTGGGAATATTGTCATTTTTTTACTCTATGCAGTATCTAACATTAGTTGTTTATATCTGTAGTGTTTGGTAAATATTTAAAATATTCATAGTATTTCAATGGAGGTATAAAGTGAAACTCCACAGAGAAAGCTTAATTTTATGGAAAGCATCATCTGGAGGGAGCATTGATAAAACAAGAACATGTAACCCTGAGATCTAACTAATTGCAAAGTAGAAGTTAATGCATTAGATTTTTGAGGAAGCATTAACTCAGAAACTAAAGTAATTTTTTTTGTAAAATAAACAACTGGCTCTGTTTATAATTGAGTTACTAAGAATATACTGTACTTAAATGGAATTAAAAGTACAGGAAGCTGATTAGAAACATGGGCTAGCCTAGAGAAAAAGTTCCAAGCTAATCTTAGTAACCTGCAAATAAGGATGAATATTACTTTCGTTTCCTGAAAATATATCTAAAAATTTAATTTACCTTATTATGTGTGTATGATGTGTATATCAGTGTGCTGTGTTTCAGATTAGACAGACATTAGCTTATATGGAAAGAATGGCAGTAAACATGGAGATTCCACACCACTAAAGCAAGTTTTTTAGATCAGTAAAGGAGATCATCACTCTGCAGAACCAACACGGTACATTTAGTCCATTATATATTTGGGATAGCATGAATTCATTGACAACACACTGTGAATACACTTTGTCACTGTGACACTCCAGATATGACCACTGAGGGGGCTTTTTTTCCCTTTACCACTTTCAGAGTCTGATTCTAACCTCTTGTGATGATTTCAAATTTGATATTTTATCTGGAGATCATGGAGACGAACTAAAAACATCTAGACAAGATGTATATGAATTGCCAAGATTATTGTAACAAATGTTCAGTTACCTAGAGCTGTCCCTTCTCCATACTCAAACTATGTTTGGTTGTTCATGTTATATATTAATATATTGACTTATTTATTCTTGCTTGAGGAAGAATCACCTGTCTCCAAATTTGTACAATATTCCTAAGTGAAGGACAAAACTCTGTCCAACAGCTAACTAAGAACAGAATTTTGGAAGAGAATGCTTTCCATATTTTTGCAGATGATTATTTACTTTTCCTAAAATAATTAACTACTGGTAGCAATTTTCACACAGTTACTATGTCTTATATACTGGGGAAGTAGAAAATTTTAAGCCTTGGAAGACCCATTCATGAAGAGTTGATAACATGAGATCATGGTTATTACCTTAATCGTGAGGTAACAAATATGTGTTCATGCATATTTCAAATAAATTAAGTTGTATGTTCTAAACATTTGAAATTTTCAATTATCAATTATAACTTAATGAAGCTGTTAAGAAAACAGAATATACAATTTAAATAAAACTATTATTTCATAGACATGTAGTGTAGGGAGTTAGATTATTATAAATTAGATTTAGTAAATATCTAGGTTTCTGATACAGTCTCTTAATCTGGGGCATGAAGATCAACTTCGCTGTGAGCAATTAGCTTATCAGCTTATGGATGAAGTCACGTGAAACAGAGGGGAGTCTCTATGGACTGAAAAACAATGTTGAAGCCAGGTGAAACAAGGAAAGACTTTATGACCTGGCATTGTTTTCAACTGCTAAGTGGGCAGAGCCCAAATTAAGCTGAAGCAGGTGGAACAAGGAGAGATCCTATTTAAGGACAAGTGGATGAGCCCAGGAGAGGGCGTGCTAGGGGCTCCATGCTAGAGAGCCAATGCTAACGAGCTCTGATGCCGGATTTCCCTGAGGCAGAAAGAAGCTGGTGAGCAGAGAAAGCCTCAGCAAGACAGCAAAAGGCCAAGGACTAAACCCTGTGGCTCAGCTTTTGCCTAGAGGGGTTTGATCTGTCTGAACTGTGGCCAGCTTTAAAGACTGGGGCAGAACGGCAGAGTTGCTGATACGAAGGAAATAAGTTGGCCTACAGACTGCTGGGGTCTCCCAGAGAGAAAAAAGCCTCAAGCTTATTTAAGGTGAAACCACCATAGCCAATTTACCCTGATGAACCAGCATCTGAGATATTCCAGAAAAAGGACTGGTAAGTGCAATAAAGGGTCTACCCCAGAGACTGTGTTCCTGGCGACTGAGGACCTGCCCCAGAGACTGTATCCTTATGAAAATAGTTGTAATAGTTATCAATAGGTTTAATGGTTAGGTCATAGGGGTTGTAGGAATTTATAGGAATAGTAATTAAGTAAGTGTACTTGTTATAAGTGAGTATAGTTATTAATAAATAAGTGGTTAATAATTAAAAAGTATGTTTTCAATGTAGTGACTCATTTTCATAAATACATCTTTGCATCTATCATGTGAAACCAACATTGTTTTTGACTTAGTATGCTTTCTTTTGCTTAATTTACTAATGTATAAAATGACTAGAATGTGAAAAAGTGGGAGCCATCTTTGTTTTTCAGACTCTAATTTTGAAGGAGATAGAAACTCATGATTGAACCTTACAGGAAGGAAAAGAGCAGGGTGTTATGCGGAAGAAAAAGACTGGATTATTAACTTCTGTTGTTATAACAGGAACCAATTTGGTTAGACTACTCTTCTCTTTGTGTCACATATTTTCTGACAATTTTTTTTCATGAAATTTCCTCTCTTTAGAAAGTGCCACCCTGTTAAGGTTTCAATGTGAATATTTGCCACAGGATCATGCATTTGAACATTTGTTTCCTAGTTAGGGGTCACCGTTTGGAGAAGATGTATTAACTTTGTGATGTGGGCACTTTCTTGTGAAGGTAGGCCACTAGGGGCAAAATTTGACTGTTACAAACAATTTTGGGTTTTGCTCCAGCTTTATGATCCCCACCGGGCATGATTTTTATAAACTGATGCTTTGAACCAAGCCCTTCTGCTTGCCTCTTTCACCATGATGGACTCAATATCCTAAAAACAGTAAGTCAAAATAAATCCTTCTTCCCTTCAGTTACTTCTATCTGGTATTTCTTCACAATGGTCAGCAAATCTCAACCTCTGTGAATTTGATTCTTTTATATTTATATTTTTCAAGGTTTAGCTGAAGTATTTACCCTAAAACTTCACTCAATCATTTATTCACTTATGTATCCATTCCATCTGTGTGTCACTAGGAAGGATCATTTTTATATTTTTTCCATAAAATAATACTTACCAACCCAATTTCTAGTCTGTTATTCAGTTGTAATTCCACATAAATAAGCAATCAGGTAATTTTTTTTCAAATAGACTAAATATACTATAATGATAAAAGACAGTAAGATTTCGAGGATGAAACAATTTTAATAATATTTGTAACTGGTATATATTCACTGTACTTGGTGACAGGTTTCATAAGGAATATTTTCATACAAACACATAATGTACTTTGAGCATAGGAACAATTTTTTTTAAGTTGTAAATCTTCCAGCCTTCGTTCTGACAAAAAGAGTGCCTTTCTTTTGCAAGATGGACTACTAAAATGCAGTTTAATTTGCGAGAATATATTTGCTGAAAACACTCAGTGTTATTAACAGGAACTAACCACCTGCTAATGACAACGGGCAAGCCCAACCATGTTTTATTGTCCAATAAGAAGGGGCCAAAACAAATTTAAATCAAACAAGATGGTCAACATAAGATTAGGTTAATGAGCTGAAAGAATGCAGAACAAAGAAAGTGGATTCAACTGTGATGGTTTTACTTACAGATGTGAAAGGTTTTGAAAAGCAGGTGGTAGTGGTGACTTATTTTTCACTATTGCTTGATGTTTAATGTGAAAGCTTGGGATAAAAATTAGTGGGGAGTGTGGACTTTATATGAGTTAAATATTTCTTTCTAGTGAATTCTTTTAAACTAAGGCATGGTCTCTAAGGGGATGTAACAGCATAACTTAGGGCATTTTAACATAGATTATGAAATATTTTTGAAGGCTAACAGTAGAAGGTATTCCATACTGGCAAGAAGAAATGCATTGCTCCCTAAGTATTCCCTATCTTCTTATTTAGCATGTCAGCCTTATGATCACTTCCATTTGATTGTTTTATTACAGCACATATTTGAAAGGTCAGTTAGGAAAATAAAACTATTTGGTGCTTTGATGCATATTAGGTCTTGGAGGAGGCACTTAGTCCTGACACAATTTAATATGCCAGAGTGGGTTGGTACTGGGCAGGTGGGTGTATGGGAGAAGCAGGTGGGAGGGTGGAACTTGGGAGGAGAAGAGAGATGTAAAATAAACAAATTAATGGAAAAAGAAAAAAAAGATCTAAAAATACATGGCCTGAGTTTGTTGTGTATTTGCTGTATCAAGTGGAGAAAACTGGGTCCAAATTTTTTACTAGGCCACTAGTCTTTGGTAATCAAAATCATGACAGCATGAGAAACAAGGAGAAGAGAAGGATCATTCCTTGACAGGGAAAGTTGCTACTCTTTGGAGTGGGTCCCATCAATGTGCTTTATTTCTTACTATTTCTGTAATATCTTCACAGCAGGTTGTTTGGTGCCCAAGAGTTAAGGTGGTACCGGAAAAAATGGTAAAATATCCAGTGTGTTGTTTGCTATAGTTGATTTTCTGATTAGGAGAATGTTAAATAGGACTTCCAAGGTTACTTTTCCATCTACCCTATCAACTTAAGATAGATGGAGTAATTTGAATGTAGCATATTTCTACATATTTATAAATATGTAAGCATATTTCTAAAGTCACAGGATGTTTATAGGAAGGAGTTTAGAGCTATGTGTTTTAACTCAAGTCAGAGTTCTTTCTACTACAAGATGGTATTTCTAGTGTCCCACCTCAGTCTGCCCAGTCCTCATGTCCTTAGTATGCAGATTTCTCTGTTAAATGGGAACCGACTGAAAACTCAGAATTTCTCTTACCCACCACCCACAGTTTTATCATACATGCACAGTATTAGTCTTCTGTTATCATTGTCAAAGTTCTTCCTTCTTCTAGGGAACACATATGAACCTACTTTTTTATAATTATTTTCATCCTATATCTCAAGATTAGTCTAATTGAAACAGTATCCTGAACCTCAAGTAAAGACTGTCATGGTAAAAAAATTAAATCAACAAACCAGACCCCTGGGGGCATATTTTGAGTCCGAATAGTCTTTCTAGGTTTCATACCATGTACATGAGTACTTACTTGGTCTAAGAAGTGAATTGCCCTTGGTTAAGATGCACTGTCTTTTCCACTTTCGAGGTATTGAAATAGCCTGCTACCAACTGGACTGGCAACTATTTTGAGTACTGGTTTACTATGGCCTTGTAGTTAGGCATTGGGTCCTTAATAAATTGTCTCTTTTTTTTGGGGGGGGCACATAGACAAGAGATCTTTATTATGTATCTGAAGTAGTTATTGCTTTGCTTCTGTTGGCGTTAGCTGCTGAAAGAAGGAAATGCAGAGCAGTGAACCCAAGAAAGCAACTGAAGGAAGACATGATATTAAACAGCATTGCTTATCTAGTATCAACCGAAGCAAATGCAAACCTTCAGAATATTAACGGATTCCCCAGAAAGATAAAAAATACCAAGGAGAAAGAATTTTCAAGTCTCATGATAATTTAAATTATATTTTCATTATTTTTTATCTTAAATACAAATTTTCTCTTCGAGATTAATTGATTTTTAATTGGCTTTATGAAAAAATGTATTAGCTTCAGTAAATCAGTGGAACAATGTAAAGCTGTGATTAGTAAGAAAGTAGTCTATGCTTATAATAGTATGAAAACTAAGTCAGTTATAGAACTTTAAACTCATGGAGATGGTTAGATAGTAGAATGTTAAAGTCAGGTGCCAAATACATATGGACTGGACATTGGGAATGTATGCTAAGCCATATAACTCTTATAATTGTGGCATATTTAATTCTGCTGTTTTGTATAGAATTTACTGTTATAAGAGAAATAACCATTTGTTGGAATGAAAAGAGAAGCTGTTGGTGGGGGAAGAGCGTGGAAGGGTGGGACAGGAAGGGGGAATAGGGAAGGGTTTGCGACTGAGATGTAACTTAAAAAAAAAAAGAAATAAATTGTCTCTTTAAAGGCAATTTCAGTGACTTACCAGCATATTGGATCTGGATAAGTTATAAATCAGCCCCATTATAGATTTCTGAAAAAGAAAACTCTACCAAAAAGACACTTTGCAGTTTTATTCAGTTTTAATTTCTGCTTTTAATCATAAATTGGCCATAGTTCCCTGGAAAGCATTTAAAGTCACTCAGAAAAGGTTTCCAGGTTTGCTACAAAAAGCACTGTCTTTTGAGTACTTTTTCCTATTGCAAATATTCTTGAAAAACAGACTTCTTGGCTTCTTTTGCAGTAAATGTCCTTGTTCCATTAGATAAAACTATTCTTTTTTTTCTCTCTACAAAACTAACCTATAAACATTTTGAAATATAGCAGTCTTACTAACTTGCCTCATAATTTTAAAAATATCTTCTTAGATCCAGAACACCCTCTTGATTCCTAAACAACTCAAAATTTAACTATGAGACTCTAGCTATCTATTCTTCAACCACCTCAGAGACCTGAGAGGGATAAATATATCTGATTATAAAGGAAGTGCAGGGCCTGCAGCTTCCAAGACTAAAAAATGACATACCAGTGGCTCCCTGTACAGTTCCACATGGAGATGGTTAGATAGTAGAATGTTAAAGTCAGGTGCCAAATACATATGGACTGGACATTGGGAATGTATGCTAAGCCATATAACTCTTATAATTGTGGCCTATTTATTTCTGTTGTTTTGTATTGTATTCATAGTTATAAGAAAAAGAACCATTTTTGGACTGAAACGGAGAGCTGTTGGGGGGAAAAAGAAATACCTTAAATTAAAAAAAAAAGAAGGGAAGAGGATGGGAGGGTTGAGGGGGAGGTGGGTGGAAGGGTGGGACTGGAGGGGGGAGTAGGGAGGGGATTGTGATTGAGATGTAACTTGAAGAAATAAAAAATAAATTATTAAAAAAAGAAATATATAGTAGTCTTGTAATCTTTGTATTATATTCGAATTGTTTAATTTTTTTTTTTTGGAACTGCCAAGTCAGCCTGACAAAAGCTGCGACATGCACATATTTATCTCAAAGTGACTGTTGTCTTTCATTCTTTACAATTATAAACACTGCAGCTGGAGAGCTTCTTTTCCCTACTCTTAGCCCCTGCCATGTTCTGGTTTATGGTAAGAGAGAATTTTTTTAATGACCATGTCTTAGAATGGGCCTCTCTATGGTCAAGAGCCTCTCTATGTCAGACTTTTGAAAGACCTTTTTCTTCTTAGTGTGCTGTATTTTGAGGCATGAAAGCTCGTAAACCAAACGCGCTGCTATGGAAACAGATGCCAAGATCACAAACATTTACCGGAAAGAAGTAAGAGGATACAAGGGTCCAAAGTGAAATGAGAGCTGCTGTGGACAGCCCCGCCCCTCGGTGGGGGGATAATAAAGCATGTATTTTCCTCATACCTTAAACCTAAAGGAGCATATGCAGCTCCAATAAACTCATTTTATATAATTTCTTTTGTAAAGAGAGAACAAAGATAGGAAGATTATATATAGGTTTGAACTAGTAAAGACACTAGTTCCTAAGCAAAAATCTTACTCATATACAGTGTTCATATCACTTTCCATGAAGCATTCTAAGAAATCTTCAAAGAACATTTTTCAGGAAGTTTGGTTTACCACCAAGGGAGTCAAAGGTCTTCGTTTTAAATAAGTTTGCTATGGCTTTTTTTAAACACGTAAAACTGACCATAGTACGGTTTTTATGTAGACTTACAGTCATGTGTCTGACATTTTAATTATAGATTCTTTAAAATGCCTAGACAACATATATTTTATGAGGGTTATGTTAGCTTAAAATGCCCCCCCCATTTTTCTGTCAACAAAACTCACAATTTAATATCAAAACTAGCTCTTTGTATCCCCCAACAAAAAATGAAAACATTGTAGTTAAGGTGTTTGTTTTTTGAACAGCTGTTTTACAGAACTCAAATGTTTGTTCCCTTTGAAAGCCTTGTCTTGGACTTATTTTCTAATTAGATAAATATGATCAAGTTACAAAATTTAGGGATAAAAATGGGGAAAGAGACATTCAGAAATTTTATGCTTTCAGGAATAAAATCAGAGCATAGTTTTGTAATGAAAAATGATAGAACATCAATATCTGTTGGGGGGGGGTCATCATTTGATAAATATGAGGCATTAGGACAGATAATCTGTTTGAGAAGTCCTGGAAAGTTCTTGTTTAAGGAGTTCAATAAGTTCTTCTTTGCAGGCTCCTGGTAAGTTCTTGTTTACAGAGTCCTGGTAAATTCTTGTTTTCCAACACTGAAGAAGATCAGGACCAATGTGACAAATCCTAAGTATGCTGTGGCTTCCGTGGTATAAGCTTTGGTCCCTGAAAATGGAAGGTGTATGAAATGTTATATTTCTATAAACTGAAGTTAGGAATCTTAAAATCCTTGGAAACATTCTCCCACCCCAACCTAATCACTTGGAATTTTAAACCACTTAATAATAAGGGACTAGAATCAGGAGGTATGGGGCATTTATTGACAGCTAGGGGACCAAAGCAGTTGCATATGTTCTTTATGGCAGACAGAGCAATTATTACTAATGCAAATGTTTGAATCCACTGTAGCTTTGTGGGTATCAATACAAGGTTCTCCTGGTGATATGATCCAGCGGTCTGGAGGGGGCCTCTATGGGTTGCAGATTGGCAGATTAAGTTTTCTGCTCAATGAATATTTCCACCCTACCTTCCCCTCTCTACTGTAGTAAAATCACAGCCTGCACATGGTGAACAGCTAGCTATGTGAACAAGAAGCTGTGGGCTTCCAAACCGAGCAGGAAAGTAGCTGCCCTCTAGAGGAGGGCTGGAAAGGAGATTAGTGGAGCTTTCTTTTCAGGACAGGCTGCACTTTGGGACCCTCAGCAACTTGATAGCTTCCAAATGTTCTTTACAGTAAAGGGTCTTTGAGGCAAAGCCAGACCCAGAGCCATACACAAAAGGAAATTATTAAATACATACTTCCCTTCATTGTGCCTCAACCCCTTCCCCCACCCAGGCTGAACTAGCCAAGATTAGTTGCAAGAAGTACCTTAAAAACAATGGGAAAACTGGACTAAAGAACACTGCAGTGAAATAACTCATGGTGAAAACCAGTCATTTAAACCTTATTAACATTGCCCTTGTCTGGAAAACCAGCAGCTATCTAGCCAAAAATGTTCAGAGTTTGGTTACAAAGGCAATAATCACCTGAATTTATATCTGAAACACCAAGAAACGGCTTTGTGATCAATCAAATTGTTTTTCTTTGGAGCTCCATTCCTTTCTCTCTTACTTAATCTCTTAGGCCAGCAGCCACATCTTGTCTTCTCCCTTCCTCCCTATTCTGGACTCCATTTCACCGACACTCACAAGCATTTTCCATTCTATTGACTCCCTCACCTTCCATATCACAGCTTTGGCAATCCTTGCCCAGTTCTGGCTCACTTCAGTGGTCCATTTTGCCTGTTCTTGTTCCCAGGCTGCTGAAGACCTATCTGGGGAAAACTGCATATCCATGCTCATTGGCTCCACTACAAATGCATGCTTTTCAACCTCAGCTGGACCCTCAACTCTTATCCTTAATCCTTTTCTCATCCATAGCTGGCTCCTGCTAGCATTTCCCACAGCAGCTGTTCCAAACCTTCATTTCTTTTCTCAGGGCCCCACTTCTGGCTTCTTCCTTTAAGCAGATGACCTACATTTCAATTTCTTTTAAAATTTCCATAAGGTAACAGCAGTCTCCTATCTTTTCAGCTAATGCCCATTTATCCTGTACCTTTTCCTCCCCTGTATTGTGATTTTTAACTCTTATCATCTGTTCTCACAGTTAGGAAATTTGTTCCAGTATCTAAAGTTTTTGAACAATCGCTATTTTTTATTCCTTCTCTTTACACTTCAATCTTTATTAGCTCCATTTCTTTTGTATCTGGATTTATTGAAGGAGTAATTAGTATGAGACATCTCTAATTGTTTAAAATCAAGTTACTTCTCAAACTGCTTCAGCTGTTGGCTTCCTGATTTTGATTAGTCTTTCCACAAAGAGTCATAAAAATCAGTAATCCCCGTACATTTCCCCCCCCCTTCATTGTTTTCCAGAAACAATCATGCTCAATGCTTGCAGCTGTGTAATTAGTTATCATGAAGATACTTATTCTCCAGCATCTCAAATTTAGTTGTCACTTCTCTTGTTCTCTTTGCTTTTGTGGGTTTATGATTATGAAAATACTACATTATTGCATCAATGTGTTTTCAGGGTAGAAGCAAACTGGATACTTAGGTTGCATCAGTGATATTTTCTTAGATATGCTGTTTTCTTTCTACTACCCCTATTATCCTGACTTCCTCTTTTATGACTATCTCTTAGAAAACTGCTTTCAGTTTTCTGTCTCATCCTATTGTATCTGTTCTCCTTGAATGGTAACATTTGCTCCTTCATTTAAAAGATTACAGAGTTTCTCTATGCAGTCCTTGCTATCCTTGAACTATGTAGACCTGCTTTTGTCTCCCTACTGCTGGCATTAAAGATGTGCACCATGCCTGGCTAAATGTGTCTTTTAAGAACATAATAATCTGTATCTTCACTCTTGAATTCTTCTTGATCCCTAGACTACCCACCCATGTATGCACCAAAATTATCTACCTAAATGTCCTATAGGCATGCCAAACTCATCTTCCCCTCCAAAATGGTTTTACCTCCTACTTTTCGTCTCCTAATTAATATCATTTGTCACCAAAGGTAGAATCAGACTCATGCTTATCCATTTTTCCAGCTAGGAATCTGTAGGTTTCATGACACAGAGATAATATCTCATTTATTTCTTGGCCTCCTAACCATTAATTATTCCAGGCACTCATATAAATTTGTTTAAGTGATAGGAACTTGCTTTAGGAATACAGTACAAGTTTAAAGTTACCAAATAGAAAATGAAGCACATTTGTTGTTCAGTTTATGTGTAGGCAAATTGTTTATTTAATGAAAACTTCCCTTGACATGAAACCAAGTTATACACAATTTGTGGTTAAAAATAATCTCTCTTGTTTTTGAAAAAGTCAAGTTCTTAGGGGAAATAAAAGCAATTGTATAGCATTTCTTTCTTTTCATCTCTGTAAGTAAAATTGTCTTCTAGATATTCAAATGTCTTGTATCCTAGTAAGAACCTCTAATTTTCCATTACTTCTCAGGGAAGGGGTTCTATAGTTGAGGTTTGATAGTTACAGATTGAATATTCTATATCTGAAATGTTTAGTGTTTTGGATTTGGTATTTTCTTTTGGAAGGTAGAATATTTGTGTATACATGTCTTGAGGATGAGAATATTCAGCATGAAATTCACTTATGTTTCATATATGTCTTAATCATTTAGCCTGAAGGTCATTTTATGCAATATTTAGAGTTAAACTTTGTGTGAAAGTTATCACATGAGTTCGGGGTTATCATTTTTCACCTATGATATACTGACATCTAAAACATTTTAGATTTTGGGTCACTTTGGGTTCGGGATTTTCAGATTCAGGACGCTTGGGCTGAACAAAAATAATAATAATAAATAATGGGAGGAAGTAGAATTACTGCATTCAAAGAGTTCAGTGTTCTCTAATTTTTCTTCTTTGTCTCTAAACCCTGTATTAGTGAAGTTTCATTGTTCACAATCTTTTTAAAGATACTGTTTCATGATGCTTTGTGGAGAATGTTATACTTACAGCTCTTGATTTACAGATAAACTCTTTTAGATTAGCACATTGTGCATATTTAATTTGCATTGTTTTTAGATGAAACTTTAGACAATAACTTGCTACCCAGATTCAAGTATTATGAATTGAACCCCTTATTATTTTTCATACATTCTGTTAGCAAATTTATGTATCTTTTCTTATATAGACTTTGGTGCAGATTTCAGATTCCAGATTTGAAAATCTGGAATATGCAGCTTTTTTAGCATAAATAAAGGAGTTGGATATTTAAAAACTTCAGAGAATATATGTATGAAAACGAAAAAGTTTAGAACAGGAAAACATATCGGTGGAGTAGTATCATGGGACTCTTTGAACAATTAGGTATAAAAAGTTCAGGTGTTTATTTTCTAAAAAGAGAGAGAGAGAAAGAATATGGTGTTGGATAGATAAGATCATGGAGGAGTAAGGGGAGGGGAACTGTAATCAGTTTTTAATTTTTAAATTTTTTTCAATTAAATAAAAACACAAAAAAGTTCAGATGTTTTATTAGAGGCAATTGGGAGGGTATTAAAAGATTCTGAACATTAGGATTACATGTTACAATATATCCTTTGATAGGATCACTCTGGTAATAGTAACAAGGGATCTGGTTAATAGTCCGTTAGGAGAAAAACACAGTGAATAACCTGAGTGGGCCAGTAGAAGTGCAAAAAGAGAGGAGTATTTTATTTTTTATTATTTAAAACAATTTTAAGGGCTGGAGAGATGGCTCAGAGGTTAAGAGCACTGGCTGTTCTTCCAAAGGTCCTGAGTTCAATTCCCAGCAACCACATGGTGGCTTGCAACCATCTACATTGAGATCTGGTGCCCAGGCACATATGTAGAGCAAATACTGTATACATAATAAATAAATAAATGTTTAAAAAAACAATTTTAAAATATAAATGTATTTTTATCATATTCTTCCTCTCCCCCTAGTCCTTCTAGATTCTCTCCCTGTCTCTACTCACATAACTTTAAGTTCTTTCTCAAAAAACAAACAAAAGCCCAATACAACAAAATAAAATAACCCCCCCCCAAAAAAAAACCCAAGCACAAAAAAAACATCAAAGTGTAACCAAATAAAAGCACACACACAAATACTGTGGAGTCCTTTTTATGATGGTCAACTACTTCTGAATATGAGACCTGCCCTGGAGTGTTTGATCCCAGTGTTACTCTATTGGAGAAAACAGATTTTCTTTCTCCCAGCAGGTATACGTTGTCTTGGGGTACATATAGGACAATCACCACATAAGGGGGGTCTCAGGGAAAAGTGAGTGCACTGCCTGCCTGAACCTCCAGCCTTCACTCTGAAGAGAAACAAATGTGATAGGGGTGATATCTAAGCATTTCCTGTTTTTAATGTTTTGTCCCCTAGCTTATATACAGAACCAAATGGATGTTTCTACATGAGGCTACGTGGGCCAATCACATTAAAGGTCATCCTATTACATCACATAGACAAGCCTGGTAACGTGTTGAAATTCACTGATCAGGAGCACAGAAGTCTTGCTCACTCAATCAGCTATACCAGCAATTGGGCTTCAACTCTATCCTGGGTCCCCACATGGTTGACAGTTCAATTGTTAACCCTTACTCTAGAGGCTAGGTTTTCATTTATTTCATCCAACCATCTATACATTTATTTTAAAAAATAACAAAATATAAAATATAAGAAACACTTCACAAATTTGTGAGTCACTCTTGCATGGAGGCCATGCTAATCTGCTCTAATCATTCCAATTTTAGTATATGTGCTGCCAAAGTGAGTATGGAGAGGTGTATTTTCAAGAAATATTTGGGAAGACTTACTGATGGAATATAGGGTATTGTGGAAAACCTGGGTAATCTCCAAAGTGCTACTGCAAATACTCAACTGAGAAATTCAGGTGATATATTGAAAGTACTGCTGAGTTGAACTGATAAAGTGAGACAAAACACACATTTAAGAACTCAGTTGTAGGCTTTACTGATTGGCAAATAGAATACAGAAATATGTCATCATGCCAAGGTCGGTTGATAGTAGGACTACTGTGGGAAGTTCTGGAGACAAAGGCAGTGATTGCTCCTTTCTAGCAATATTGACAAAATGATGAGACTTGAGTGAAGTTAAAGATACCTTAGTGTTCCTCTAGTGTAAACATCTCACTGGTAGAAGAGATCTTTTGGGCCCACTTAAGGGAAATAACTAGCCTAAGGCTCTGAACTGCCGAAGCATCGTTGATGTATTTAAGTGAGGGAAAGACCAAGGTATTTGAGCCAATAATGCAATCTTTATCAGAAAATTTTCTAAGCAAATTATTCAAAACTGTTCAAGAGAGAGAAGGATACCCTTTTGTCCATTTAATTCCAATCTTAACAATGAGAACACCATATAAAAACCAGAGAAGTTCCTGAAAATATTTATCATAAAAGAGAAAGCTTTTCTTCCATGTCTTATCTTATCAGCACTGGGGAGGCAGAGACAGGCAATTCTGTGGTAAACTGGCTATCTAGACTAGCCATAATTATTGAGATCTTAGTTCAATTGAGAAGCCCTGTCTCAATAAACAAAATGGAGAGTAATTGAGGAAGATACAGACATCAACTTTAGGCTTCCAAATGTACGCACACACATGTGATCATCAGAGTGTGAACATGTACACAAATGATTGCATATCACATACATATACACAAACTATTAAGTTGCTTTTTACTATGTGAAAGACTTGTGCTAAATAATGGAAGGGTATGAGAATTAATAAAAGATGGATTCCTCTCTGGGTTTTACAAATTAGTGGAGCATAGGCATAAATAGTGCAAATGAATACTCAATAACAATACTTAGAGGACATTTGTTGTTTTTCCAAAGGACATAGGTTTGTTTTCCCCTATCCACATGGTGGCTCACAGCCATCCATATCGACTATTTTGGAGTTTCTGAAGCTCTCTTCTGACCTCCATGGACACTAGACGTATATGTGCACATACATACATACAGACAGACTAAACACTCATATGATAGCATAAATGAATCTAAAGTTAATAGAAACTAAGGAATGCTAAATTCATATTGCTAACTGAAAGCATCAGTGCGAAAGTCCTCATACTGAATGAGTCTAACTACATTATATTCTGGTAAAGATAAAATGCAAAACCAGTAAGAGTATCTGTGACTGCCAAGGGTTCAAGAGGTGAGCATAGGAGAGAAGGAATGGAGCACAGAAAATCATTAGTTCAGTGAAACTGTTTTGCATAGCACTATAATGGTAGATATGTCTTTATGCATTTATAGAGATCACAGAATTGTGTAATACAAAAAATGAGCACTAATACAAACTGTGTTTTAGCTAATAATAATGTATTAATATTAGTTCATCACTTGGAACAAATGAAGGATAGTAACAGAAGATGTTAGTAATAAAGGAAATTGGGTTTGGTGGATGGAGGTAGTATGTGGGAACTATCTGTACTTTCTGTTCAAATTTTCTGTAAACCTGAAGCTATTCTAAATTGGGAAGCACAATAATTTAAAACTCTTGAAATGCAGAATCCTCACGGGAATTTTTTGGTAATATGTGTGTGTGTGTGTGTGTTGAAATGGCTTAGAATGTTTCTTCATTTTACTTTTGGACTATCTCCTGAGGTATTGTATTAATTCTGACTTCAAAAAATGTATTTTATTACCCCACAGGACCAGAAAAAATGACCTCTTTTACAGCTATGAGGCAAAGCAGTATGTGCAGCAACACAAGGAAGCCTCCTGATTCAAATAAATTGGAAGGTAGAGATGGGGAATATGAATTATCAAATATTTAAAAGGGACTATAATTTATGATGTCACAATGCTTATGGTAACTGAAGTTAGTTATCCTGGCTATTGTGTAGTCTGAGTCCTTGCAGGGAATTCTTTTTCTGCCTGTACTTTTGTTCGCCTATTTTTTTTCTCAGTTTGGAGTGCCCTTTCATTAAACCAAATGCCTCTTCATACTGAAGGCTGGAAAGTTTTGTCTGCTGTGATACATTCCTCTGGACTCCCCTCTGTCTTTATTTATAGTAAAACTCTTTGATTACATATCTGTCAGATGGTTGGAAAGTCAAGTGCTGACATCTCTCTATCATTTGCAACATCTACTGTGTCTTGTGCATTAAAAAAATCTCAGAAATGGATAGCAATTGGATTTAGTTGCAATTATGGCTAAAAACTAACAGAGTTTTTGAATGGTCATTTTATTTTGAATTCAAAAGAATTCAGTAGAATGTTTCACAAACAAAAAAGACATGAAAGGGTAGTCATGTGAATACAATTGGTTAGATTCAACAACAAATTCCAAAATTGAAAGCCCTTTAGATTTTAGGGATCATTTAGTTAAATCATTTCTGTTTTTGACAAACTCTACCCAGATATAACTTATATATCACTAAATTTTACCCACTTAAAATATACATTTCTTCTGTCTATACACCCCTAGTGTAATTGCAATTGTAGTGTAATTGTCACAATTGCCTGATTTATAAATATTAATGCCTTGAAGTGACTTTAGAACTCAGTAGTAGTCACTACACATTCTATCCCTTCTTCTAATATAGCCCTATACAACTAGTTTTCCATCTCTAGAAATTCGTGCATTTCAGATATTTCATACAAAGGGGATATGACAATCTGTGATCCTTTGTGATCGTCTTTTTCTTAACAGAATGTTTTCATGTTTAATAGATATATCAATACTTCATTGTCTTTTGAGACAGGGTCTCTCTACAGAGTCCCAGCTGTCCTGGAACTCACTAAGTACACTAGGCTTTCCTCGAACTCACAGAGATCCATCTGCCTCTGCCTCCAGAGTGCTGAGATTAAAGGTGTGTGCTACCAGGCCTGGCCAGTACTTCATTTTTTTATGATGCTAAATGATATTCCATTGTATGGATGGATATATGTCACATTTTATGTTTTTATTTATGAATTGATGGACATTTATTTGTGTTTTGTCATTTTGGGCTACTACAAATGACATTGTTGTTGGTGTATATGTTTTTGGACAGATAAACATATTATTTCTTTGAATGTATTTCAAGGAGTGGTTATTTGTATATATGTTAACTATGTGTAACTTTTATTTACAAGCTTAAGAATTTATTTGATTCTTTGAAAGATTGAACGTGTATAGATTCATATAACACATTGTACAAATTCAAATGTGTACAAAGACAAATTCAAATGAAGCATTCTTTAATCTAAAATATATATCGTTTAAAGGTAGTTATTTCTGAAACTTCACTAAGATGAATGTTGCTGAGATAAAGTTGATTAACTACACTAAAGTAACATGGCTGAAAGAAAAGCAGAATTTTTATCTTTTAATTAATTAATTTTCCAATTTGTTTCTCTAGGTTGCAGCACTTCAACTTCTCTAATATTTTCACCTATGTGTGGAATTTGATGATAGCCATCCTAAGTTTTACAAGTAAGTATCTCATTCAGGACTTGTTTTTCATTTTCTTCATGACTATAGAAACTTTCCATATCTTTATTGGGCCATTCCTCTATAAATGCCAGTTCAGATTATTTTCTCTTTTAGAAATACATTTTTACATTTTTAAAGTATTGACTTGTAAGACATTTAAAATATATTCTGTACTCTGGCACCATACTAGGTAAATAATTAGAAAACATTTGCTCTCATTCCATGTGTCATCTTTTCACTCTCTTTTTCTTGATTTATTTGTGCTAGCTGTTAGAGTTGTTTCCGCTTAATATCTAGCTTGCAGTGCAACTAACACATTCATTCATTCTTAGGCTTCTGAGAGTGTTGTCTCTCCCCTCCCTTTCTTGGTGATATGTTTTGATTGACAGAAGTTTTAACTTTGATAACATTCAACTTTTTTTTTTTTTTTTTTTTTTTTTGGTTTTTCGAGACAGGGTTTCTCTGTGTAACAGCCCTGGCTGTCCTGGACTCGCTTTGTAGACCAGGCTGGCCTCGAACTCACAGAGATCCGCCTGCCTCTGCCTCCTGAGTGCTGGGACTAAAGGCGTGCGCCACCACCGCCCGGCTAACATTCAACTTTTTAATATTCCATTTTATACATTACAATTCTGACCTAACATAAAATTACAGAAGCTTATACTTGATTATTTTAAGAGTTTCATAATTTTCACTCTTAATTTTAGGAAGATCGTCCACATTAAGTAAGGAGTACTATTCTTCTGAACGTTTGTATTCAATTAGTTTAGCACAATTTCTAAAAGGGCTGTATTTTCTTCACTCAGTCATGATGCTGTTTGTTAGACCATGTAGGCCTGTTTGTGGATTTTTGCTCGTATGATTGATCTATGTTTCTATTTGTCTTTATGCTAGCCTCACACTACTAGTTGCTATAAATTTATAGGTAGTTTTTACATTGGTTAGGAGTAAGTCCATAAGTCCATGGACTTCCTTTTTTTCTGTGAAGATTATTCTGGCCATTTAAATGGTCTCTTTCATTTCCATGAAAATTTTATCTGGTCATTTTTTATAAAGAAGACAGCTGGAAATTTGATTGTAATCTAGCTTGAATTTGTGAATCAGTTTAAGTACTATTGTTGTCCTGAACATATTTTGTTATTCAATCCATTCTCTTTCCATTATTTAGATATTCTTATAAATTCTTTAACAATCCTTTTTAGTTGTTGATGCACAAGTTTTGCATTTATCTCTTAAATTTCTTCTCAATTCTTTTCTTTTTAAAAATATTTTTTCA
>CAJQZJ010000542.1:483769-514637 GCA_907164525.1 Lophiomys imhausi | reverse complement strand
TACTCAGATGCACTGCTCTATGGTCGGCGCCATCTTGGATCCTCTCCAGATCGTTTTTGAAAGCACTTTTTTTCAGCTGCATATTCATCCTCCACCCCCTGTGTCACAAACATCAGAAACTGAATGAAGGCTTGTTTTAAAGGATATTTTGGATTAAGTTGTGTGGCTGTAAACTAGAGCTGTTTGGAGAACATTCTGAAAAGCTTTCATTTCCCCCCTTCTGCCTTTCAGATACCAAAGCAAGCAAAACTACAGAGTTTGCAGCATGGAATGGGGATGGCAGAACATTAAGTTTTAGTTTCTTGTCAATAGGACGTTTTTTCTTTATGTGTGTGTACTGTTTGGCCTTAGACAACACCTTGATGTGGATTAGTCTGAAAATTTATGAAATAACATGGGTTTTCAGCAGAAAAGTTTATTAAAAAAAAGTAAAACATTTGGTTTCGTTGGTCAAGAAAAAGGGTAAGGAAGAGAGATTTTATGAATGGTAATTTGCAAATAAGCAGACATGGAACTTTGGAGTTTAAATTAGGAGAGATTAGCAATTATCAAAGTGTCATGCAAATAGATTACACAAAGCATATGTCTGTGATAAATACAATGAAGAAAAGTCCATAATGCTATAAGGCATATAATTGAATATATTGCCTAAACTAGGGGTCAAGGAAGAGTTTCATGAAGGCATGATTATTGGGAAAGTCTCTCGATGAGTAAGAATTAAAGTAGGGAAAGAACTATTATGAATGAGGAGTGTACTCTAGACAGAGGAGAGAAGAACTTGCAATGTCACTAGTGAGAGAAATCAGAAATTATTCTAGGAGATAGAAGTTAAGTCCTTGAAAGCAAAGTTTACACAGAGAAAGAGTGTTCTTCAGAGGGCATGTGATAACTTAAAGACCTTCTAAGAACTCATTTGGGAGATAAATCAGAAAGATACTTGCATCTCATAGGGAGAAATGAAGGTAGATGAGTTGAAAGACTGAGCACTATTTATCCCAGGAGAGGAATGAATGGTGGTGAGCTGGCCTTCTTGAGAGACAGTGAGCATCATACAGGTTAAGGCTTGTATCACTCTGTTGCACTGAGTATTACAATAGAACATTTCCTGTATGGCTCTTTGCCTTACCCTTCTTTTCTCTTCACAACCAGGTTCCTTGTCTCCTGTCACTCCTCATTTTTCTCATTTCTCATAAGTAGCCTGGAAAGTTATCCCTTTTCTTTTCTTTTTTTTTTTGCTACTTAAACTCTGGTCATTCATAAGATCTTATTCAAACCTCACAATATCTGGGAAGCTCTTTTGGCCCTAACTCTGGTGCATTATTTTTCTTCTCTGACCTACTGCAGTAGCCACCCTCCCCTTAACTACTTTAATATATTTATTTATTTATTTTTTAAACTATTTATTTATTTATTTGTTTGTTTGTTTATTATGTATACAGTATTTGGTCTACATATATGCCCGGGCACCAGATCTCAATGTAGATGGTTGTGAGCCACCATGTGGTTGCTGGGAATTGAACTCAGGACCCTTGGAAGAACAGGCCAGTGCTCTTAAACTCTGAGCCATCTCTCCAGCCCTACTTTAATATTTTTAAATCACTTTGCTATCTCAATACTTGATGTCTTTTTGCCTTCAGCTAGAGTATGAAGATCTACAGTGGAGTGACTTCATCTTTAACTTTTCAGCCAATTGAAAGATGGCCTAGGGCGAGAGAAAATGAGAAGACAACTTTTGAAGGCATAGTTGATGCTATCAAGAGATAGAAATAAACTAACCTGAGACAGACAGAGAAGAACAGAAAGCAGGGCTGTGGAAGTGGACACTGTGGAAAAAGGGATTTTCAGAGTCACAAGTAGTAAGGATAGTGTCAACTTCACAATGACTTATTACAGGTCTAGATGGTTAGTAAGGGGAGCCCCAAAACAGGTCTGAAGAGAAAGTGAAGATAAACAAGCATGAAATATATTTTATTTGGGATTTAGCTTAACTGTGGATTGAAGTTATGAAGCATACAGAGGTTCCCCCATTCCTCTGCTCAGAAAAAAAGGAATCAATTTATCCCTGCCAAGGGGTTTCATTCCTAAGAAGGGGTAGGGCGTTGCTGTTGGTGGTGATGTTGGCAGTGTGAGGAGGTAGAGGAGAAAAGGATGCAAGGGGTGCTGGTAGTAGGCAAAAGCTAGTAGCAGTCGCTGTTACAAAGGGGTAAGTTTCCACAACAAACTCAGATCAGGGAGAGGGAGGAAAAGAACGAAATGGGGGTGGGGGGAGCGAGTGGGGGTCAGGGGAAACATTGTGGTTGACCAAGGCAGTCCATCTATAAGTTTAAGAGCTTGTTGTCTAGGGGGGATATGGGGTAAAATTGAAGATAACTGCTCACTATGAACAGATTGCATCTGTACTATTTATTTTACTTTTAGTAAACCTCTGAAATTTTCATGGTAATTAGACTTCCTGCCACGCAGTCATTTAAGAGAAATGACTCTTCTTTTGCTACAGAGCATTCCCTGCATCATGTAAGACTAATGTTATAGCTCTGAGACCCCAGTACACCTCTACCAGGACAATCTGAGGGCATTTTTCTGGCGTGAGTAAGTGATTATGGTATTGAATTGAATTTTGTTTTGGAGAGTGACAGAAACGTAATTATGCATAATGTAAAAACATGCATTTCCTGTTGCCTTTGCCTTATCCCTGCCCTCTATTTAATTCTTACTAATATTGTTGTGATTGTTTTAAACAAGTAGGAGAAAACATGGGCTGCTCCTCCCAGTTTGGAGTTTTGTCTCCTCCTCCTCCTCATTGGAATTGTAAGAGGGCAGCGGTCCTGCTGCAAAGACAGGCAGGCAAGCTTTCTCTGTGAACTCATTGGTCAGGAAAGACACTTTTTATATTGTCAAGTGGCACTTACGCCACTAATTCTTGACTGTGAAACTGCTTTCCCTGGGCAATGCTCTTTAAGGAAGAACTTCAGTCCAGCGATTGGTGACTAAGGGAACTATGAAGCACAGGGGATTGGGCGGGATCACAGCTCCTAATAATACCTCCTTATCCAATGAAAAGCATTTCCTATTGAGACCCCCAAGAGTTCCCCGGCGGCCCTCGGCTCCAGCAAGGACTTTGGGCCTTTTCTTGTGTCCTGTTTGTTAAAGGCATGCGGGCTCCAGCATTCAAGAAGGCTAGTCCTTAACAAAGGGAAAGAGATAAGTGTAAATAAGCTCACGTTTTTCAGAATGAGCAGTTTGCAGTAAGGAGCTGCGGCAGCCCAGAGTCTGCTCCTTTGGGCTGGGCTAACCTTTCCCTGTTTTTTTTTTTTTTTTTTTTAAATGGATAAAAATATGCACTTCCAAAGTGCGAGTTGCCCGTTTACATGTTTATTAGCCAATTATCTACAGGCATGAGCACATTCTCTCATCTAGCACACTCTTTTTTGGGGTAAGTCTCTGAGAAAGATTTGATTTTGGACTTTGGGGTGGGGGATGGTGTAACAAACTTCAGTCGAAACATTGATGCTTTGAGTGTTTGGGAAAAGAAGTTAGACTTCAGCTCTGAAGCACCGAACAAGGATCATCGTATTGAATGGTAAAAATAAAAATAAAAAAAAACCAATAACAACAAAAAAGAAACAAAACTGAAAAAAATTCTATTGTTTTGGCAATAATATTGTTTCAGGGGAAAGAGACAGGATTTTTCAGGCTGTTGTTTCATGTAAACACAGTCCTAAAGAGCTGCTTCAAAATCACAGGGTGGAACAAGTTAGAAGTCTTTTGGCTAGAATTATATTTCTTTGGTTTACAAAAGATTGTGAGCTAACGTGGCTTTTATTTTGATGAGGTTTCTTCTAGTAAAGCTATACACTACATGCCTTTGATATTTAATTGATTTATGCAGAATGTGACATTTGCTATATTGAATAATTCATGACCTTGCCCAGAATGCAAGGATCATGTTTGAATGAAAACTTAATTCTAGTATAAATAGAATTTTCTGTTATATGTGAAATTAATTGCTATTTGCCGTATAAATGCAGCAAATGTGACGTCTTTAAAATTCATTTCTTGCATATTTTGAATATTTTAAATTTTTTAGTAGAAAAACTTGTTGAATTAATTAGTAATGTATGTTAGTTAATTTCTGTTTTGGGAGGAAATGATTTCTGTGTGGAAAAAGGACCAGAGAAATTGAAAAATTTGAGTATGTCAAAATTTGATGGTGTTATTCATTTTGCTCCTTTACCAAATTGTGCCATCTTTCTTTTTCCTTGAGTAACCAAAAACCCATCAATAATAACTTGAAATCAAAATTATCCAGTAGCTTTACCACATGTTTATTTTTCAGAACAAAATTCCAGCAGCTTGCCCCATCAAAAATAGATTATAAATCCCTTTGCTTTGTTGCAAATGAGAAGTTGCACTCTTGCAAAGGATGAGTTCAGCTGATAAATCTCATGGCTTCTACATTCTAAAGCACCTCCTGTTGCCAATCAGAGACGTGAATGAAAGCCCTTTTGGAACAATCAGGGCAGCCTTTCAGAATGTGTATTCTCTAAGTTAAAAAGAGGACTGAAAAGACACCTCATAGCAACACTCAGGCCAGGCTCAGATAAAGTTTGATCTATTCAATTCCCTTTGTGGGAGAAAATGCACTGAGGTTTGTTGTCCTTCCTGGGATTTGTTCAGGGCCTTTTAGTCTCTGTCTGTCATCATGTACAGTCCGTTCTTGGCCTTCTGGAGTGAGGAAGAGAAAAACCTATAACTGTCAGTTTTGGTACTGAAAATTGGGAACTTAGTAGAAGGTCACTTAGCAGTGAGAAGCCAGTTTCAATTTTTAGGGAATAAAAAATTGATAAGAACAGTGCATAAGTAGTCTATTGATTCTGCAGAGTTACACTCTGGAGTAGCTGTTAACCCCATATTGTAAAGGGCAAGGTGATCAGGTAGGAGGACTAAAGAACTGAGAGCTCCAAATTAAAGCTGCTATGCCTGTTGAATAGGCAGTACAGAGGATGAGGAAGATGAGGGCATGAGGAACTTTAGGATATAAACATCACCTTGCCCTGTAATTCTAAGCTTCTGACAGTAATTAATACTATTTATTTCTGACATTCAGATAAACCTAGTAATTATTGTGTTAGGTCTAATAAAAATTAATGACTCTTATTACAGACTTTTAGGTTTTTCTTTTCTTTTTTTCTTTTTGTTATGACAAGCAGAAGCAGGTGAAAATAATTGACAGACAGGAACAGCCAGTGAAGACACTACCATGGCACCAGTTGAAGGCTTCTATCAGTCAGTACCGAATTTGGAAAGTGAAGAGAAACTGAGGCCTAGAAAATAACTTCTGTTTTCTGTCCCACAGTTCACTTGTGATGAGGATATTAAATCAATACCAGTTATGAAAATTCTGAGTATTTAACATACTAATTTTTCTGTATTCCAAATAAAAGAGTCTTATGTAAAATCCACATCAAGAAGGAGGCCCAAAAAAGAAAGAAATGCTAATATCTCTGCCTTCTTTTAAGGCAAACCAGTACAATGATATTGATTTCATTTCAGGAATATTGCTCTCTGGAGGACAATGAAAATCAATTCTCTTTAGTAATAAGGTGATCTCTGTAGTGTTTTAAGTTGTCTAATGGCTTTATTTGTTTTGTTTTTATGTGAAGAAAAATCATTTCAAGAGAGTTGCTGGGCTATTTGGCAGCCTGCTTTGTTTTAGAAGAGGGTGGCTGTAAAGAACAGTATCAGTCTGTACTAGCAGATGATTATGCTTTACAGGTACTGCAATGAGTAGGATCCAGATGCATGTGCCCCTTAAAAGAATTCCAGCATGATGTTTGTCTTGTTTTATGTGAACATGCTGTACAGACTTGTGATTTTCACTGTACATATATGCTATGTTAGGTATGTTTTGGAATCTTTGTGAGGATGTGATTTTCAGTAAGTATGCAAATACCTAGTAGTGGAAGCCTTTCTCATACTGTTCAGGAGGGAAGGAAATTTAATGGGGTTGTAGGCTACAGACAAGGCAATAGAGTCCTCACCTGTTGTTCCAGTCTTCCTTCCTTTTTCCTTTTGTCCAATCATAGCAGTTGATACCAGAGTACAAGAAAGGAAAAGGAAAAAGAAAAAAAAAACATTCCAATATAACTTTAGATCACCAAAGAAAATTTTGTTAATTTTTTTTAATTGTATGGGAGTAGGAGTATTTTTATGCTTTCTGTCACAGTTATCTTTAAATGATTTTAAGTTACTCATTTAAATTTTAGGCTTCAGTCAATATCACTAATAAGATATGTCTGCAACACTGATAGGTTTAGTAAATAACTGCTATCTTCAATTATGGTATAATGAAATGAATATCATCTGGAAAGAAGTTGCTTCTTATACACTCTGGTTTATATTATGTAGTAATTTCTTCTACCTTATAGTCTTGATATACAGTTTATTGAGAAGCTGTCTTTATAGAACAGTATTGTGACATTCTATTCCACAGCACTCAATTGAGGAAATCTTTGATCACCTGCCTCTAGAAAATTCATTGATTATCCACGTCTCAGATAAATTTGGTGCCAGAATTTGGTTTGAACTAATGTGAGTATCATTGTTCATATTTCACCTTTTTCTCCATTTCTTTCTTCAATTCTTTTTGTAACTAGTGTTTATATATTATTACAGATCATGTAATTCAAAGTTCCAGAATAAATAGAAGAAGTAGAGGTGTTATAGTTGTTTATTATGATCCAGGCAATTTTGTTGAAGATGAATGTTGATTCTTTGACTCAATCCTTCTTTGTCATTAACAGATATATGATAGATAGATAGATAGATAGATAGATAGATAGATAGATAGATGTGAGGCATGCTTTTATTTATATGATCAGTACTAGTATCTAGGCATAGCAAATGAATTTGTGTTCAAACTGATTAATAATTTGCATGTTTAGATTCAGGGATAAATCTGAATCCTGTTGGCACTTATGAGTATTGGCAGAATTTAGAAATGAGATCTTTTAGTAACACCCAATAATGTTCTGTAAATGTCTTGGGTTTGTACTGAGACGAGATATTGGGTCTTAAGACTCTAGACAATTTCATCATATTAGATTGTGCAATTTCTCTGCAGTTTTCTTATTCTATAACTAGGTACTAGGGAAAATTCTGCTTTAGCTCTGATGCAATCTTTGGTCCCATCATATTGAACACTAGACCACAATATTCCCTAAGGTTTGGCCTGTGTCATCAGGTGAAGGGTTAGTAGGAAACACTAGTTCTTTTGGTGAAAAATAAAAATATGATGAATTTAGTCACTGAAGTTGAGTTCTGATCATATTGGAGCGTCTGCCCTCGATGCCTTCAGATTAGTTGGCACGGGAACAGAATAGCCTTAATTATCTCAGTGAAAATCAAGTTCTATATAGATAAGCAATTTTAAAACAGATGTTAATTATATCAAAACCATAAGATTGGTATGGATCAATACCAACCAGGCATAGGAATATCAATTGGAACCAGGTGTGACCTGTGCCTGTGATTTGGCCTACACTGTTGCCATCAGGAATTTTCTCTGTTAGCAACTAACTCTGTTTGAGGAGCAAAAGTCTGGATGTAGTTCCCATTCCTCCAGCAGAATGTTCTTTAATTCTATTTGTATAATATTGTATATTTTTAGCTTTGATTCACTGCTACATATCTATAGTCAAGGAAACAATATGCTCCAGCTTTAATAAGCTTTGACCAGAGCAGAAAAACCAAGTGCTTTAAGGATCACAAGCACTGTGACTTGACTGAAACTCATTAAAAATGGAGCAAAGTAAGAAAAATTGGAGTGTACTCTGGCTTCAGGACTTTATTTTACTGGACTTTAGACTATGTTTGGCTGGGAATAAAGTAAGTCAAGACTTTCTAGGGTATTGGATTTATGCCAGAGTTTATAATTTTGTTTTCAACAGAATTTCTGAAAGTTTAGCAGGTTATGAAGTAATCTATGTATTTAATAATCCTTCCTCTAGTGGTACCCCAAATTCCAAACATGGTATACACGATTTTTATTAGACATCAGAAAAGGAAAAAAATAGAAAAAATATGGATGCTATTCTGAACTCTCTGAATGGGCTCTGGCTGTTAAAGGGTTAAAGCAATTGATAGTCAGATTTTTATTTTTATTGTATAAAATATTTCATTATTGTCAATTAATTGTACAAAATAATTTCTCTTATATGTATATACTATATGTGGTCATGTTCATCCCCATATTACTCTGTCTTACACTTCTTTCCATTGACCCTTACTTTCAGCTCAGATTTCTTTTTAATTTTTCCATTTTGTTCTCTGTCTCTGTGTCTTTGTCTCTGTCTCTGTCTCTGTCTCTCTGTCTCTCTCTCTTTCTCTCTGTGCCTGTGTGTGCATGCATCTGAATACTTTGGTGCATATGGAAGTGAGGACTACTTGCAAGAGTCAGTTCCTTTCTTCCATCATATGGAGCCCCAGGGATTGAACTCAGATTGTCAAGTTTGGTGGTAAGTGCCTTTATCTGTTAAGCCATCTTGCTGCCCCTCTGGATTTCTTCTTGATCAACCCTCAGCTGACTTGGATTCTGACCATTATCAATGAAAATATGTCTATTCAACACTGGTCTCTCCTTTAGTCAATTATGTTGGAAGAGCTGGTTATAAACGTCAATAGTCTGATGTTCATAGTAGAAGATAGATACAATTAACTATGTAGGCTCTCTCTCTTTCTCTCTGAACACTCAATCATTGAACTGTAAATTTAGGGGACACTGTGTTAAACATTTAGGAAAGAAGAAAACAGGCCCTGTTTCTTGAATATTTTTCATTCTTCATACTCACCTCAAGAGGCAAATACTTGTCTCAGTTTTAAAAATGAGCTCTATGTGGGATATTCAATGGGGGCACCTTGCAGCATTGTTCTTTAATGAATAAATTGTGTAGTTAAGGTTTCAAACCCAAGAGGAAACTTTTTGAGGTACAAAGAATTAACACAAGGATAAATTTTTAATACAAAGTTAAAGATACCAAGAAAGACAGGAGTTTGTAGTCATGGTTGAGAGGAACAGACTTCTATAATGTTTCTTTGTGGTAGGCCTGGAACTGGCAAGCTCATGAAACTACTCATAAGCCCTGTTGAATCTTCCTAGCCTCAACTCTGAGGCTCAGTGGTTATGTTTATTCAGGAAAGAAAGAAAAAAAAAAACAGAATAGCCAAGTTACAGAGTGAACTGGTGTCTGAGTCAGAAATAGATCTTTCTGCTTCCAGTGCTGTGTTAAGACCTGACACCACACCCTCCCTGCTAGACAGCAAAGGTGGTGTCTGTTCAAGCAAGGGAGAGCTATGAATAGGGCCACAGTGGCAATTTTCCCATGCCTTCTCTGTAGGAGTGAGACTGTACTGCTTTCTTGTCTGTGGTCCTCTCTCTCTTACAGGTTTTGATTACTCACTGCAACAGAGTAGAAGTGTCAGGCATTTACAGACTGCCTGCTGTGGGTATAGTGTGAATGTTAGGAGGGATATAAAATTGAAGTTTGATGATGTATCAATCAACTTGATTTAGTCACCTTATATTGCACCAATATAAATATGTATTGATTCACTTATAAATCACATTGCACTCCATAAATATAATGCAGTTATTATTTATTATTTTTAAATTTAGAATAATATGAATTAAGAAATAAAATAAAATGTATTTCTGAAAAAAAAAAACTGAATGTAAAAGTAGCATACAAGCAATCAATAGACCCAAAAGAACAGGAACATGGACTTGGTTACCTGTTAGTGGGACACTCCACCCTAGTGGAACTGCCATCTCCTGTGCAAGGAAGTTCTTAGACTTCTTATGACTAATGAACTGAGAGGGGCTGATACATGGAAACACCTCACACCAGAGGCATAGGGTGGGTGGTAGAGGGGGTAGAGGATGGAAGGGAGGGAGTGGAGGGAGAGGGTAGCAATGGAGATGTAACAAAGTCATAAATAAACGTTAAAAAAGTATCATACAAAACTCAACTATTCAGAATACTCATCTAGGAAAGTGCAAAACAAGACATAGCCAGGGAGCTAGTGGAGAAGTCTTTGGGAAGAGGTGAGAAGCCTTCTAATGTGGAATTGTTTACCAAGTAAGATAAGCTTGCTGGCAGTACCTGTTGAATGTATAAGGTAGATGCAAGAAATCATAAATGAAGTCTGGTTTTAATGTTGGCTTTGCTAGCCTCATAAATGTATATGACTATGTTAATGGGAAATTATTTCTTTCACTGTCTTCTTGGTTTCTTCCAGCAATGAATCTTTTTTTAATGTGAATAGTGTTTTTAGTGTAAGCAAGTCTTCTGGACTAATAGATAATAATGGTGTTAAATAACTAATAGATAATAAATAATAGTAAATGAAGTCTAGGCGTGGTGGTACATGCCTTTAATCCCAGCACTGGGGAGGCAGAGGCAGGCAGATAAATCTCTGTGAGTTTGAGGCCAGCTTAGTTTATAAATCTAGTCCAGGACATCCAGGGCTCTGTTACACAGAGAAACCTTGTGTTGAGCCCCCCCCCCCAAAAAAAAATAGTACTTTTTTTTTTTACTAAAAAAAAAACATATTGAAAAATTTAGCATTATTTTTTCTACCACTACATTGGTGAACATAAGTGTCAATAAAAACGGAAACAACAAAACTTGTGTCTATAGCTATGAGTACCATTGACTGAGATTTTTGAGGTTCTTTCTGTTTTAGCTGATTCGCTTCAGTGCCCTTAAATACAGCAATTGAAAACTATTCTTTTGCCTGGAAAACATGGAAAGGATATGATAAAGCAGTGAGGATGAGATTAGAACACCTCTCAAGATTCTTAATATAAAATAGATGGCCCAGAAAAGTCCCATTTTCTTCACCTCCTCTTGCCCCCTCTCTCTCCATACCTCTGTTTATCTTTATCTGGCACTTTCTTTCTCATCTTTCTGACTTCCCTGCCTATTTTTATTTGTTCCTTATCTGGGTCGTCTCTGTTAGACTTTACTTGGTCAAGGTCCCTACTATACTTGCTTTTGTATATCAAGTGTGCTTTGGGGAAAAACTGAACTGGGTCTTTGTGAGGAAATGGCCAAGAAGGAATACATTTTAGGTGAGTGACTCCACAAAGACTTATTGTATGACAATTCAGGATTGCAAGTTCCAATTGTAACTGGGACACTATTAAAATGATAACCCTCTGTGTTTAATCCATATCTCTCCCTCTGGGTACTGCAGTGAGTGACTTTTTTTCCAAGCTAAGTATGTTTTTCTCAAGTCAGACACTTGTCAAGGTGACTTCAGTCCTCTGTATTTCTAGGAGATTTCTCCTTTACTCTCTTCACTAATACATACAGAGGTCTGTTGATTTGTTTGTTTTCTTGGTGCCTAGAAGGGAAGAGTGAAAAGGGAATCACTTCAGAAAACAGCCGTTTGTATTTTACGACATTATAATATGAAAACCCATTACTAGCTATGTCACGGAACAAAGGCCACTTTCATTTCATATCCTTACTCAAAAGAATCATTCAACAGTTACTTATGCACAGTGTATTATGGAACACATTTGAAAGACAGACAAGCCAATTGTAGCTATTAACCCAGGAGAAAGTTGGTAAAATGTCTACATGTATCTTCAATCCCTGTTGACCTAAATATTTAAACAGAGTTAATGACTACCGCATATAAAAACTGTGTTAAAAAGAAAGCCTCTAAATGGCCAGATCTTATTTTCTACAATGAGATATAAGGAGGCTTTTCTGGTTGTCCTCTGCTTTCACATCCCATTTGGAATTTTTTGTTGTTGATGTTGAGACAGGTTCTCAATATGTAGTCTAGGCTGACCTAGAACTCACTATGTATCCCAGGCTGGCCTCAAACTTACAGGAAATCTCTTACCTAGGCCTCTCAAAGTACCTGAGGTTATAGGCTCGATCCACTGTACCCAGCTGTCACTTGTGTTTGCTGGGAAAAGTTGATATTGACCAGGTTCATTTTAGCAGATGGAAGTATGAATATAGCTGATGGGACAAGCAGTGAGTGAAAAAAGGAACATGTCTATGTTAGACTTAGGATGTAGCTGGAAAGAGAATCATGTAGTGCCGGAAGGACATGAGTAATTTTGATATTTTAATCTCTTCTTCAGAATGTCCATGTGATGTAACACAATGAAGGAATGCATTTATTTTTAATCTTGAAAATTTTTTTTTTTTTTTGGTTTTTCGAGACAGCTCTGGCTGTCCTGGACTCACTTTGTAGACCAGGCTGGCCTCGAACTCACAGAGATCCGCCTGCCTCTGCCTCTCAAGTGCTGGGATTAAAGGCGTGCGCCACCACGCCCGGCTGAAAATTTTTTCATATGATATATTTTATTGTATTTCCCTCCCCCAATTCCTACCCCTAATCACCCAGCTTCATATTGCATAAAATATGAAATTGTTAAAAAACTAAAACAAAGCAAAACACAGAGTCCATTTTATGTTGGGGTAGATCAGTGAAAAGTCTTAGCTGATAGATTTAATTAACCCAGGAATCATGTCTTCTGAGCTTCTGTTTTAGAATTAAAAGATGAACCAATAAATTACTTTAATAGTTTGTTGATAACTTTTTAGATCATGCATTGGAGGCTTCATGTCTACCTGCTGTCTTATACAATAGAGTTAATCAGCCAAGGTATTTTAGTAATATTGGGGAGTAAACAGTACAAATTTGAGTAACTTAAAAAAATTGTGATTTAGAAATCAAGAATGTGATTTCTGGTCTTGAATACATCATTCAAATCCTCTTTCGATTCCAATGTACTTTGAAAGTTGAAAATGGATCTACAAATTCTATAACATTAGTAGCATCTTAGTTATCAAGTATTCTTTGATTTTACCTTGAATAATATGTACCTTATTTGTATTATGTGACCTTTCCCATTTCTGCAACATATCCTTTGTTTTACCATTTACACATACATTATCAAAAAGTACTTGTCAAGCCAAATAGAATGCATATATTTTCTTGCCTAGGTGAGCAGGATGTATTTTATACCACAGAAATCTTGGAGGGAAGGCAGATTTGGTGATTCATTCTATCTTGTCTCCTATAGGAAGAAAACATTCTCTACTGGCCCATAGTCTCAAGAGTGGTGAATCCCTGCAGTTAGCAGGCTTTCTGGGAAAAAAAAAAAATCCATGGGTGACAGAAGATTTATTGACTTCCAATTCCAAGATTTAAATTCAAGTCTCAGACCCAGGTTGGGCAATGCAACTGCCAATAATACTTGCATTGTTGATGATTCTTTCAAGTATAATCTGAATGGTGCTGTCTATAGTGTTGTGTTCATCCTCGGCCTAATAACCAACAGTGCCTCCCTGTTTGTCTTCTGTTTCCGCATGAAAATGAGAAGTGAGACTGCTATTTTCATCACCAATCTGGCCCTCTCTGATTTGCTTTTTGTCTGTACCCTACCTTTCAAAATATTTTACAACTTTAATCGTCACTGGCCTTTTGGTGACACCCTCTGTAAGATCTCAGGGACTGCATTTCTCACCAACATCTATGGGAGCATGCTCTTCCTCACCTGCATTAGTGTGGATCGTTTCCTAGCCATTGTCTATCCCTTCCGATCTCGTACCATTAGGACCAGGAGGAATTCTGCCATTGTGTGTGCGGGAGTCTGGATCCTAGTCCTCAGTGGTGGTATTTCAGCCTCGTTGTTCTCTACCACTAATGTCAACAATGCGACTACCACTTGCTTTGAGGGTTTCTCCAAACGTGTCTGGAAGACATACCTGTCCAAGATCACCATATTCATTGAAGTTGTCGGGTTCATCATTCCTCTGATATTGAATGTTTCTTGCTCATCTGTGGTGCTGAGAACCCTCCGCAAACCTGCAACATTATCTCAAATTGGGACCAATAAGAAAAAAGTGTTGAAGATGATCACAGTGCATATGGCAGTTTTTGTGGTATGCTTTGTACCATACAACTCTGTTCTCTTTTTATATGCTTTGGTACGCTCCCAAGCCATTACTAATTGTTTATTGGAAAGGTTTGCAAAGATCATGTACCCAATCACATTGTGCCTTGCAACTCTGAATTGTTGCTTTGATCCATTTATCTATTACTTCACCCTTGAATCCTTTCAGAAATCCTTCTATATCAATACACACATAAGGATGGAGTCCCTGTTTAAGACTGAGACACCTCTGACCCCAAAGCCTTCCCCTCCAGCTATTCAAGAGGAAGTTAGTGATCAAACAACAAATAATGGTGGTGAATTAATGCTAGAATCCACCTTCTAGGTACGAGAATTTTCTTTCAGGTTCAGCTACAGTGTCTCCTTTGATTTTTTTTTCCCTATGCTATAAATAAGAGAAACAAATTGAAGATAATGATACTGAGAATTGATTAATGTACCAAATACAGTCAGAAACATTTGTTTAAACACTTAGTGTACATATTCTGTTTTGTTCAGTAATTATAGGTCAAGTCTAATTACGACAACCAAAACAGATCATCAGACTCTTCTGTTGAGTTGAATTTTCATTACATAAATGGCCAGTGGTCTTGACTTTTAGTAATGTGGGGGTTACTTTAAAACTTAAAAAAAGGCATTCCAGTAATATTGGTAATTGGGTTGGGCCTATAAATATAGAACAAATTCAGGGATTATTTAAAAATGTTTGTGTTACTACTGATGTATGTTTGTATTTTTTTTCCTTTCTTGAATTATCATTGAATTTATTTTACTAAAAGAACTTATTTTTACCTAATGTTAATAAGACATGTTGAGAAAGAGAAATGTGTTGAATTTAAAAGGATTGGCAAATTTTATCTAGATTTTGAAAACAGAAATAAAGTATTTGAACGAATATGGGTGGGAAATTTTGGAATATAGATAACATTTACACATATATAATCACAATTAGTTCCAGCTTTGAAAACATTCTTTTTAACACAATACTTGAATTTTCATATGAAATTGTTAATCCTGAAAGCTGCTATATGTGTCCCTGGCAGGTGCAAAATGGAAAAATCATAAAATTACAGTGTCAATTAAAAAAATTAGGCAGCACTACATTATTTCTTAAGACATTCACTTATCCTTTATGGGGGTGGGGACTGGCTTGTAGAAAATATTTATTTTTCATATTAAATGTTGGGGACACAGTACAGCCAGAGAGCTACAGTATTTGTGTCCAGGTCAGGAGCAAATTGAAAAGAGAAATGAACAAAATAATAGCAACAAGATATCTTATAGCTTGTATTAGTAGTATTTGAGGTGGGGTTAGATAGCTGTAACTTTGAAATGCATACTCTTTTCTGTAAATTTTGGAGCACGTTGTAGCTAAGGTGCTGCTGAATTTGTGCTCAGGTCAGGAGCATATTGAAAAAAATGTGTACATTAAAAGAAACAAAAAAAGAAAAATTAACCAAAAAAAAACCTCACAAAACTAGAAAAAGGAAAAAAAAACACCCCTCAAAAAATAATTCCTAATGCTTACATTACTGTTTTATTATTTTTGAAGTTCTATAAACTTAAAAATATCATGCCATTGTAATAAACATTTTTAGCATAGTTAAATTAAAAATCTGCTAAAATTGTGTCTGAGACAGGATTGAATTAGAGAAAATACATAATTTCTAAAACACCCTTACAAAACAAACCAAGCACCTCCAAATTCAGGCCGTCTGTCCATTCATGTGCATCTATAGAAAGTCCAAGTGCTGTAGATTTCAGGTGATGCCTTTGATCAATTGCATCTGGGTAACTGCTAAGCTGGCACTAAGTTTGAGAAGGAATGAAGAAAAACATTTTAAACTTTACCAAAGGAGAAGAATCTTTTTTTTGTAGCTCACTTAACAGAAACAAAAGAAACCTTTACAATGCTAGTTTTTCTGACGAATTGTAAATGTGCCTTAGAAAATGTGGCGATTAAAGAGTGCCCAGAATTTTCCAGTAAACTTTCACTAATAATGCATCTTGTATATTGCTGAACTTGTGCCAGAGAGTGGCTAAATTAAAATCCACAAAACAATGATGAAACCGTAAAAATTCCAAAACAATGAGCAAATTCTTGAAATTCCTTAACCGGTTTTTCTTTTGGGTGATATGCAGACTTAAAAATAATTATAATAAAAAAGGCAAAAAATTAGTGAGCACAATGCAGCTTTAAATACCGCTGAATTTTGTGCTGAATTTGGGCTTGGGTTAGGAACTAACTGGAAAAAAGTTGCTAAAATAATAGAACAATAGTAAAAATGAATTCATGATTTAAACTCCTAAAAATAACTATGCATTATATTGTCTTGCAAAGAAAGGTAATAGTTGGAATACATAAGGCTGTAGGCTTAGACAAAAGTAAGCTAAGTGTTAGATGAAGTTCAGTTGTTAGGTTAATATTGTAAGATCAATTTAGTAATCAAAGTATGAAAACTTGTTTGTATCCTTCAATATTATTTCTTTTCTTTTTTGTAATATTGAACTGTATGTGAATTCTTTGTACTCTTAACTATCAAAATTATGGAATTTTAGGATTATGGTATCAAATCATTGAGTTGGATGCTAACTGAATTGACATCAAAATACATTTAAAAATCATTTTCCTTTTGTATAATTTCCATGTTTAATATTTCTTACTCTTTCATATTTCACTTTATTTTGGTTAAGTTTCATTTTTATATTTAATATAATTTGCTAGTAATAAAAATGGTGATGTGAATAATGTAACCAACAAATTGTAATGTATACTTAAATGTAAAGTTGAATTTATTTTACATTTATAAGCACAGGTAATCCTTCAGCTGTAATTACAACTTGCATTTAAATGTTTATTAAATGTAATAAAACATATTTGGATTATTAAGCTATTATACTTTGATCAATTATGTATTTATTTAATTCTCTATTCTTAGGGCACCCAAACATATCTGTCCTTTATCTTCTTTCTGTCCTTTAAGAAAGAACTTATAAAATATATTTTTTTAATGAGCTCCTATAGTTCAAATCCTTAGAAACTATGGTGACAGAAGCTATTTGTTTCACATCTGTGACTTTCTTTCTCTGCTCCAAGACCCTACACCTTGAGTTTAGTATGATTGTCCAAGTTTCATGCAATCTTCTTGTTTTTACCATGGGTTTATATCCTTCAATATTTCACCTACAGAAATATTGCTTCTGCCTGGTAAGAAAATGATACATAAAACTGTGTTGGTACAGTGACAATAGATTGTGAATTATTGCCCCTTCCTTTATCTCCTATTGGTTTTATTGCTTCTGTCAGTGTTGCATCTCAGAAAGGGCATCTGACTAATTCAGAGGACTGTAAAATTGTGCCAATAAGGCCGTGATGGGAAAAAATGACTGCTGCAGTAAATAGTAAGTCATCGGCCTCAGTCTCCCTTATTTCATGGTAGGGCCCCAACAGTGTACCTTTTTTTCATGTCTCTTTTTCCACTAAACAAACATATTAATATAAGCATGAACTGTAAAGAATTAAGACATTTAAAAGGCTATGTTGTAACAGCATCCACAGTTATTAGAATGGTTGAAGAAGAATGCATTAAATTCCTATGATGGAATCATATTGCAATCATATTCATAGGCACACACATTCCCAGCTATAATGACTTTTAAAGTACTTTTTTTTTTTTCATTGAGAATCATGAGAGGCACTACATTCATGGAAGGGAGTGCAATCCAGTACTTTTTAGGGAAGTCAAAACTCAAAATATAGAGGTATGGAGGGAAAGAATTTTTGTGTTTCTGACTAGGTGTCATCAAAACCAGGAACAAAGCTTTTTGATTTTACAATCTCCATGATCATTTTTTGGCAGAGAAATCTAGAGCTGCCACATAATTCAGCTCTACCAATCATGGATGTATAACCAAAAGAATGTAAGTCAGCATAGGCCGCCTGTGCACTCAGCTTCATTGTGCTATTCACAACAGCTGATGTTTGTTTTGAAGTTGCTTACGAAGCTCTGGATAGCTGTTCAAAATCTGTACTGAGTCCATATACACTGAGTGTTTATACCCCATTCCTTTTCAGCAAAGTGTGCTTTCTGAGATTTGAATGCTAGATAATTTAGGGCTGTAATAAAGAGACTTGAGCTAAACGCCTAATTTTTATTTTTTTATGCTCGACTCTGCTATTCATTCAGGCAAATCTCTCCCTCCTTTTGTGTCTCAGTTCTATCAGTAAAAGGATCAGGCTGGCCTCAGTCATTTCTAAGTACCTGATGGTCCTAGCATTGAAACTCTGAGCTCACTAAAGCATGGTCAAACTCCCAGTGGCCAGCCCCTTAAAGAAAACTGAGTCCTTCTCCACCCATACCCCCACCAGAAGCCATAAACTGTGAAGAGCTACATGAAGTTGGTACTTTTATTCTGTATATAAGTGAAGGAACAGAAGACAGTGGGAGTTAAGGAACTTACTTGTCCAAAGTCTTATAGCTAGTAAATTAGTACTGCTATGAATTATACTCCATAACTAAAAATGCCACAAACAGGCATTTATCTTATGTCCAATGTGTAGGTTACTACTGTCTTCACCTTGAAGCCCAATACACTAATTGTCTTGTTGTTCATTAGAATGAAGCTCATTCTTGGTTTAGTTCCTTTGTGTTTGCTGTTGCATTTGCATGGAACACTTTTCCACCAGGTATATATGATTGACTCTCATCATTCAGGTTCAAATACCACCTTTTCAGATATGTTTTCTTGGTCATCCAACTTATAGTAGACATCTTAACTAAAATGTTATACTACTTTAATTTTCTTCTTAGTGCTCTCTGAAAACCTTTTTTTCCTCTCTGTGATATTCGTTTTCATTGTATGCTTATGCAGCTTTCCCAATAAAATATTAGCTCCATGAGAGAAACTTAATTTTCCCTTTTTGCTACAGTATCCAGTACAATAATAGATGCTTAAGTTATACTTTTGAAATGAATTAAAGTGGAAATTCAAGAAGTCAGGTCTCTTTGATATTAGAACCCTTGCTACATATTCATTCCACTACAGCCTTTCAATTTATTCCTTGAATCTTCTTTTTTCCTTCTAAGCGCACCATCATTTCCAACTCCTTTATGCCTAAGAACCTGCATGTTGAGGAGCATAATCTTTGTTTTACATTCCAGTTGGCAACTTTATTTCCTAGATAAATTGTGTACATCAGTCTATCTTTCTTAGCATTTTTCTGGAGAATACAGGGGTTCTCAAATAAAATGTTAAAGGAAGAGCTCAAAGAAAGACATGTCTTGAGTATATTTAAAACTCTTAAGCTGTATTCAGATCCCAAGTAAATAACTCCACCTTTTCTTTCACAGTTTCCCCTCATTTAATTTGTCCTCCCTGGCACTTGCTGGCATTTGGAGTTATATATTAGAATGGAACCTTCAGTCCATATGGCATATCATAAAGCACATAAAGTTGACTACAAAGAAGTATCTTGTTACTGGTAATTCTGAAAAGCTCCCATTCCTTTTTGCACACATTCCTCTAGTTGATTTGCAAGCTATTTCTTTACTATAAACCACTGTCTAGCCATTCAGAGAACATGTTTTTACTAAAAACGAAGACAAAAAGTAAAAGCAAGCAAGAAGGGAGGGGAAAGTGCTATGTAATTGGATGCCATCCAGGAGGCACATACATAGCTTCAACTGTAATGGAGTATAATGGCAGTCTTTTTCTAGGAGGAGCTGGGGCCAATGATCACAGTTTTCTGTTTGCAGTTTTACTGGGAGAAGTCTGCTGGCTTCTCACATAAAATGCACTGCTATCATCATCTGCCAAGATGCTAACTGAAAAGATCCATTATTTTTGATATTTAATACCTTATAAATTATATGGAGATTGTGTTGATCAACATGGACATCTGGGATGATGGTCAGGGATTTTTTTCCCTAGGTCAGGTAGACTGAGTGAGTGCCTGTTCATTTATCAATGACCAATTATACATTCATGGAAAAAAGCTCTCTTTGCAGCTGCTGGTCAGCTAACCTCAGAGGAACTGGGAGGGCTTGTGATGAGGGAGGGATGCAGATGAACAGTGCCTAGTTGGAATCTATATGAAAAATGTATAGTTGTCTGTTTGCGAACAAACATGAATTGTGAGCTGGGAAGTATTGAAAGACAAATTCTATCTTGGTTAATCAGAGCTGAATGTGTCATTGGAGTCTTCCTTTCTTTATAGGATGTCTCTTAACTAAAGGTGCTTAGCTCTTGAGTACTAACCAGAAATGCCCCATTTTCTGGCCACTCTTCCAGTTTGCATCCAGATTAATCTCAAGAAAAGAAAAATGAAAATCCAGAGATCAGCAGTGCTATCTGATTTGTCATGGGGACTTTTTACTCTACTGTTAATTCATCAGCTCTTGTTCCGCTGAAACACTTGCAAGTAGAATTTCCACAGCTTCAGTTTGTTCTGGGCCATTTTTGGATCCATGTTTAAGTTTCAATCTAGGGAGTGCCTGAAACACCTCCCCCTAAAGCAGAATGTGCCTGGGGATTAGCTGTTCTCCAAAACTGAGATGGATTTCTATGAACTGTTCACTCTGCCTTTCGCAGCCCTCTGTGACAAATGGCATTTGTCTGCTAAGCAGCAAGCTAGGGCCCAGCTACAGTGAGTGGTAAAAAGCATGAATAGAAAACTCTTTTACTAAGTTGAAAAACAGGGTACAACAATTAAAGCTAATAAAAAATAGCCATCTTCACTGAATTACTAGATGGTAAATTTAAAAGAAATTAAATTAGTACTTCTTAAATGAAATTATAGAGTACAAAAGCACCAGAATTGTTTTTATGTACTTGTTTTTGTTGAGTTTCAAAGAGTTCAAATAAGAATTTAACAATCAACTTCAATGTTTTCTGTGCCCCAATTTATTCACTGTGATCAAACGTGTTTGACAGTCTTCATGAAGCTTGCTGCTCATGTACGTGTGCTTGTGAATATGTGGGGGTATAGTATATACTGCACTCAGACTTACATGTCATATTTTATAATGATCTAATATATATATGTGGTATGTGTATAATATATCTTTTTAAAGTCATTTTTATCAATAGTCAACAATATTTGAAAAACGTTGTTACAAGTAGAAATGCTATGTTAGCCATTAAATGATTGTAAGAAATATTTTTTAATGAAAGTAAAAAGGTATGAGAGTTGATTTCTTATTTTATAAGTAGCAAAATTCTTTTTTGTTGTTGCTTTCTAGAAATTCAAAAATATGCACTGTCAAAATGGAACTCAACAATACAATGTAATGTCCCCTATCTACTGGAAGTCTGATCTTCAGAATGCCAATGTTGAGATGGTAGAATCTTTAGAAGGTGAAGACTAATAGGTCAGTGGAGTTGTGCCATCAAAAAAAAATTAAACCAGCTCTTGTAAGGCAGTCATAATGTAAGGGTTATTATTAACAGAACAGGGCTGCTCCTCACTCTACCCCACCTTCACCTGGCTTTCTAAATTGTCAGCTAACTGATAACTTTTGCATGTGTTTCCACCATTATGGTATCTTCCACAAGTGATGTGCAAAGGGGGATTGCTATCAGATCAGTTCTATACTGTTTGGATTTTCATCCTCCAAAACTATGAACTAAATAATCCTCTTTTTGTATAAATACCCAGTCTGAGTTTTACATGATACTAACAGAAAACACATTGATGTACTTTGTCAAATTCATAGCAGTATCTATTTGGCAAAGTTGTGAGTATTTATTGTTTACTTGTTATTTGTTTCATTTTAAAAGTCTTTTTATTGAAAATAAAGATTTTTCATATAATATGTTCTGATCACAGTTTTCTGTCCCCATCTCTTCCTAGATCCTCTCCATCTTCCCATCCATCCAACTCCATGCTTTTGCCTTATTTTTCTCTTTCTTTAGAAAACAAGCAAACAAACTGGCAACTAAAAAAATACAAAGAAAGAATAAAAATACTCAAAGTCGAAATAAAGAAAAAGCACAAGAAACACACACACACACACACACACACACACACACACACACACTCCCACCCAAAAATAAAACCCATAAATACAGCAAATCAGAAGCCATTATATAAAAAGGACCAGTAATATTTAAAAAAAAACCTCAAACAAATTAATATGAGACAAAAAATATCTATAAAAAATATCACTAAATTCATGTTGTGTTGGCCAACTTCTGCTGGACATAGGGCCTACCCTTAAATGTGTTTTATATATCCAGTGAGACTCCATTGGAGACAAATAATTTTTCCCTTTTAAATGGGTATTAATTGCAAATAGCTTCTTAGTTAGGGATGGAAGCTTGTGAACACTTCCCTGTCTCTATGTTGTAACTCCAACTGGCTTGTACCTGTGTAAGCCCTGTGCATACTGCTACAGTCTCGTTGAGTTCTATATACA
Organism: Lophiomys imhausi; assembly: GCA_907164525.1. Lineage (NCBI taxonomy): Eukaryota > Metazoa > Chordata > Mammalia > Rodentia > Muridae > Lophiomys > Lophiomys imhausi. The sequence goes on along the minus strand of CAJQZJ010000542.1, from coordinate 492,236 downwards.
TCAGTCCTGTTCTGTTTGAAAGACACTGTTTTCTTGGTGTCATTCATCCCTTTTGGATCTCACAGTTTTTCCACTTTGTTTATTTATATAGCTCCCTGAGCCCTGAGGGGAGGGGTTTGATAAAGACATCCCATTTAGAAGTGAGTGTTCCAAGGTCTCTCACTCTCTGCACATTGCCTAGTTGTGGGTCTCTATGTTAGTTGGCATCTACTGAAAGAGGAAGCATCTGTGATGGTGGGTGAGTGAGGCACTGATCTATGGGTATAGCAGAATGTTTGGAGTAATTTTATTGCTATGTTCCTTTACCAGAATGTAGAGAGCTGCGAAGTGCCGCGCCCTAAAGATGGCGCTGGTCTCCGCCTTCCACCAGCCCGACGGTGAGCGCTCTTTATGATAATAAGTTCATATTTGGCAAAGACCGCTGATCTGGCTTGCTTCCGCATACGTAGACCTCTAAGATAGCACCACTTGGCTTTACTTGACTGGCTGTTTAATTAGTATTTAGCCTGTGGGTTGGGTCTGCCCCATTATTCGGAAGACTGTTTTCAAGGGACCTGAATAAACTGCAGGAGAAGAGCTTTTGTGAGTTGCGTCATCCTTGCTGGACAAGGGGGGATGCAACAAAGTGGTGGCCCGTACGGGGAACCAGAAAAGACTCAGAACTCCTGCAGTCAGGGGAAGCGCTTGGTAAGTTCCTGGGATAAAGCAGGACAATAAAGTTTCACGGAAATAGCGAACACAAGGTAAAGTTTCGCGGAGATAGCGAACAAACAGTTAAGTTTCGCGGAGATAGTGAACAAACAGTTAAGTTTTGCAGAAATAGCAAACAAAGGGTTAAGTTTCGCAGGCAGTTGCGAACAAAAGGTAAAGTTTCGCAGGAAGTTGCGAACCTAAAGTAAAATTTTTAAACATGGGATTGTCTCAGTCACATCCAATTTTTCTGGCTCTTCAGGAGCTACTTTTAGCTAGAAATTTGAAGATTAAGAAGTCTACCTTAGAGAGATTTCTGAATGAATGCAATTCTGTGGCTCCGTGGTTTGCGGTGTCCGGGAATCTTACGGTATCCTGCTGGGACAAATTAGGCAGGGACTTGGATTTTGCTTGGGAGCAGGGGACTCTGAAGCATGGAGTAAGACCGATTTGGAAAATGGTGAGGAGTTGTTTAGAAGATCAGAGGTGTTGTAATGCAATCAAAGAGGGAGAATCAGCTTTGGAACTGCTACAAGGGGAGAGATCTGAGCAGGCAGACAGTGAAAAGGGAAGTAACAAAGGCGAAAAATTTGAGCAGGCAGACAGTGAAAAGGAAGACAAAAAGAAAGTTCCTCTCTATCCCGATCTTAGAAATTTTAGAGATTTTAGAGATTTAGAGGACTCAGAGAGCACAGATTCTGAAGGAGAGCTACACGCTCTAATAGAACAATTGGAGAGGACTGTTATTAGAAAAAAGGAAAAGAAAAAAGTAAAACAGAAGGGCGTATCAACGGCAGTCAGTGTGGAGGAGCTGTTGCCATGGCGCCTGACACGTCAGCGTCAGCGTCAGCGGCAGTCGGAATGGGTGGAGTCGTCGCTACAGTGCGTTCAGCCATGCTGGCGGCAGCTGATGTAAACAAAGCCGTTGCCATGGCGCCTTCGACTCCTCCTCCATATCCAGAAGCCGCTCAGACAGAGCAGCCAGTTCAGTCCCTGAAAGTAGGGAGATCTTTCTGCCCGGGGATGTGGACACAAGTAAGAACAGAATAGAACATTATCCCACTGCACTTGCTGCTTTAGCCTTGAATGGTATCCAACAATGCTTGCAGTCTTTTGGAGTTGCTCCTGCCAGTATAATAGTGCCTTATTCCAGTTATCAAATTAAGATTTTGTGTGGCACTGTAGATGACTGGGCAATATTGAGATGTAGCTTTGAAGGAGTGATTGATAACCATTATCCTAAACATCCATTGCTATTATTTTTTAAGGAGCACCCAGTGATATTCCCTAAGGTTACTTCAGCAGTACCACTTCAAGGATCACCAAATGTGTTTACTGATGGCTCAAAGACAGGCTGTGGAGCCTATTTGATAGAAAGACAAGAGCCCGTGTTATGTCAATTTCAACCGGGCTCCCCCCAAATAGTAGAGTTGAAAATAGTAATTGAGGTGTTTAAAAAATGTCAATTTGCATTCAATTTGATTTCAGATTCAGTTTATGTGGTCAACGCAGTGAAAGTATTAGAATTAGCAGGTCCTATTAAGAATAGTAGTACTGTATGTGCCTTATTACAAGAGTTACAAGTTTTAATCTGGAAGAGAAAAAGGTGTTTTTATATTCAACATATCAGAGCACATACAGGATTACCTGGACCATTAAGTGAGGGTAATAATAAAGTTGATCAATGGACCAGGATGGAATGCATTTTTTGGAGCTCATTCCTGGACCAAGCCAGACAGTTTCACCAATTATTTCATGTAAATGCAAAAACTCTACAGCAGAAATTCCATTTGTCTAGAGCAGATGCTAGACAAGTAGTTTTGGACTGTCCTCAGTGTGTGATTCATCATCATCCTCCCAGTGTGGGAGTGAACCCTAGAGGGCTGTTGCCACTCAAAATCTGGCAAATGGACGTTACCCACATTTCAGAGTTTGGAACCTTAAAATATATTCATGTATCTGTGGATACCTGCTCCGGTATCATACATGCTACACCTATGAGTGGAGAAAAGGCTCACAATGTCATAGGACATTGCTTAGAAGCCTGGGCTGCATGGGGAAAACCACAGCAGCTAAAAACGGACAATGGACCAGCCTATACAGCTCAGTCCTTTGTCTCCTTCTGCAACCAGATGGAGGTACAGCTTAATCACGGATTACCATACAATCCTCAAGGACAAGGAATTGTGGAGCGTGCTCATCACACCTTGAAAGAATGCTTACAAAAACAAAAAGGGGGAATAGGCCAAGGCCGTACCCTCAAGGAGAGAATGTCTTCCGTACCCCCAAGGAAAGAATGTCTTTAGCCTTATTTACTTTAAACTTTTTCAATTTGGATGCTCAAGGCCGCTCAGCAGCGGACAGACATCAGGATTCCCATGGTTCACCTAAAAGCATGGTGAAGTGGAAGGATATTTTGACAGGCTCTTGGCGGGGGCCTGACCCTGTGCTAACATGGGCGAGAGGGTCTGTTTGTGTTTTTCCTCAGAATCAACAAGATCCAGTGTGGGTGCCTGAGCGCCTTGTGAGGAAAATTCGTCATGAAGACTTTCCTAAGGATCCTGGTGATAGTAGCAGTGAGGATGTCAGGAGCGCAGAGCAGTTTGTGTTCAACAAGATTATTTTTCCTTTAGCCCCATGATTAGTAATATAGTGAATAAGTCTTGTACAGGAATGCTTGATATATCTACTAGGGATCCTCAGCAGACTGCCACCAATCCTTTTGATTTGTGGCTTTTGTGTGGAGTAAATGGAAGTTGCATGGACTTGGGACCTGTCATTATGCTTGGAGGAGGAATTTATCAAAGAGGTAATTTTTCCCTAGGGTCTGCTACCAGATTGGATTTTTCTAGCGGTAGTGGCTCTGGTACTTGGAATTCTTTGTTTCATTCTTATCGCAACAAGAGCTTTTCAGCTTCGCCAGTATGTCTCTGGCCTCCTTTTCTGTGGATTGTAAGTAATGGGAGTGCATCCTTAGGTGAAGAAAAGTTAGTATGCACTCCGAGTACATGTTTTTATGCCCTATGCTGGAATGCCACAGCCTTTCCTGTGGCTGTGGTGACTAGAATGCCTCGATATGTACCAGTTCCTGTAGAGGCTCCTAATACCATGATGCTATTCAGGTTTAAAAGAGATTTTGGCATCACTGCAGCTATTGTTACTGCTATTACTGTTGCTGCTGTGGGAGCTACTGCCTCAGCTATTGCCTTGTCTAGTTCTATACAGACTGCCAATGCCCTGAATAACATCTCAGCCACTGTGGCACAGGCATTGGATACTCAGGCCTCTATGAATTCTCATCTCAAAGGAAGTCTTATGATAGTTAATCAACGTATAGATTTAATACAAGAACAGATTGATTCTCTTTGGCAACTAGCACAATTGGGGTGTGAGTGGAAATTGCAAGGTTTGTGTGTTACTTCCGTACAGTATCAAAATTATACAAAAGCTGCTAATTTGTCCAGACAATTGTCAAAGTTCCTCTTACAGGATTGGTCGGCTGAATTTGAAAATTTGATGAGAGAGCTGAGAGCGACAATCATCCACATCAACTCCACTCGGGTGGATCTGAGCCTGGCTACTGGCTTGACTTCTTGGATACAGACGGCTATGGATCATCTTAAGGAGTGGGCGGGTGTAGGCTCTTTGGCGATACTAATGATACTAGCCTCTCTGGTTTGCCTATGGTGCATCTACAAAATGAGAGCCACACAAAAGCGTAATGCAGCCATGATTATACAAGCCCTTGTCGCCATTGAGGCGGGCCAGTCCCCTCAGGCATGGCTTGCTGCCGTGAAGTAAATCTTCACTAAGCATAGTCCCTGCCCACTGAGGAATTCGTTCCACGGATATTAGGGTCTGGCAAGTCAGTGACGGAGTTGACGGGTAAGTCTCAGCCACCTAAGATAGGGCAGTCCCGAGTGGGGAGGCTGACCCAGAGACGGGTAAGAGTTTGAGCACCGCCCTCCTACAGGCTCAGGCCCACCGTGAGATCCCCAGATAGAGGGATTGCGAAGCCTTTCCAGGGACTTTTACCAACTTTAGAAAAAATAAAAAAGGAGGAACTGTAGAGAGCTGCGAAGTGCCGCGCCCTAAAGATGGCGCTGGTCTCCGCCTTCCACCAGCCCGACGGTGAGCGCTCTTTATGATAATAAGTTCATATTTGGCAAAGACCGCTGATCTGGCTTGCTTCCGCATACGTAGACCTCTAAGATAGCACCACTTGGCTTTACTTGACTGGCTGTTTAATTAGTATTTAGCCTGTGGGTTGGGTCTGCCCCATTATTCGGAAGACTGTTTTCAAGGGACCTGAATAAACTGCAGGAGAAGAGCTTTTGTGAGTTGCGTCATCCTTGCTGGACAAGGGGGGACGCGACACCAGAACAACAGTATTTGGTTTTCCCCTAGGCCCATGGACTATCTAGTCTCAGGTTCCTGGCCACCCAAGAAGAGTCTGGCACGATTTTCATCTCATACAGTAGACCTTAAATCCAGTCAGACTTGCTATTTATAATTATCATTTAAATCCAAGTTCATATGTTAAAGATTTCTCATTATCTTCAGGCAGAAGTACCTGATCATTCTATATTCTTATTTAGCATAGGCCCTTGTCTATAACTGTATTATGACATGTCTTTCTGACTCTCCTATTATATTTCCTTCTATGACATAATTCATCTGGTAAATAATGGGTGCTCAATAAATGCTTATTGTGTGAAAGAATGATGGGGAAGGTTTCATGTTGTGAGATATGTATTGCAAGGAACTCAGAGGTCATTGACTATAATTTCTGAGTCATCCTGGTTGATGGTCTATTAAGTGACTTTTATCATATTTCTTTGTGTGAGTGGTGATTGTTAATGTGGTTTCTTGAAAGATTTTATTTTTCATTATCTACATAGACACACACACACACACAATTTCCTTTTGGCTATATTTTGAACTTATTCTTCCCTTTTTTGCCTCTACTCTAATAGAGTCCTTGGCTGCCTTCTCCATGATTGACTCTATTCTTTTTGTCCTAGGAGTGAAGTAGGTCTCTACAGTGCCCAGGAACAAGGCTATCATTGATACCATCCTGTGTATCTGTCATTAAGATAGCAATAGCTATGGAACATAAGCTTGCCCTTGCTCTGACCTTGAAACTGACTGGGATACGTTCAAAGAAGTGAAAGAACACTCCTGAAAGCTCCTGCAGCTTCAGGTTGGGATGTTACCTTAGCAAGTAAATCCAAGTGTCAGTGAGAATATCCATTCTGGTGGGAGGTAAAGGAGGTTTCTAAATATTCTTGTGCATTGGAGTAGTGAAGTGGGAGTCCAGGAGAGGAGATTAATGGCTACTGTTTATACATTAATCTACTACTTCTACCTTTCCCCTGAGGTCATTTTTCTGAACATTCGTCAAAGCTTCATGAATGAATGAGACCTGTAGAAGGTAACAGGCACTTTCATTCTCTCCAGAGTATGCTTCTGAACTCCTCCTCTTGTGTAAATACTTCATGTTTGCCTCATATTTGCCCACTGATTGCCTCAAGGAAAAACAAATGAAAATAGCTGCAAATCTGTGCTTCATGAGCAGCAAGGGTCTGTGTAGTACTAATTGTGGAAATGTGTTGTTGCTTCTTGAGTGGTCAGAAAAGGCCTAGTCATACCCAAGCCCAGGAGGAAGAGAAAAGAACTGTGAAAGGAATACAGACATGAAGATTCTCAACTCCTCTCAAGTCCCCTTGCCTTGTTTCTGCAAATAACATAATTATCAAATGTTTCCAAAAAGTCTCCTGGAAATGTTGCTTTTAGCCCATGGACTTTGTATCCTAGAATGTCAGTAGTGTATGGATTTTCTTACAGGACAAATTCTAGGCATTGTTCATGTATTTAACAGACCTGCCTTCGAACAATGCCTTTGTGGTGAGAAATTCATTCTACTGGAAGGGTTTTCAAGGCTCAGGCTATGGTTTATGAAAAGGAGCTTAATTGATCTGGTGAAAAGAAGAATTCAGTTCTAAGGGTGTTTCTTCTGGTTGGAGAAAAAGACAATCTCTATCTGGAAACAGACAGGGAATTACTTGTCATTGAGCACTATTGTATCTCACTGATTAGTGCTAAGGCTACAAAAAAATCAAGTCATAAGCCAGGAATACTGGTGCACACCTTTAATCCCAGCACTTGGGAGGCAGAGAGAGGCAGATCCCTGTGAGTTCAAGGCCAGCCTAGTCTACAAATGGAGTCCAGGACAGCCAGAGATACACAGAGAAACCCTGTCTAGGAAAAAAAAAAGAATCAAGTCATAGTCTTCACTCAAGAAATTCATTAAAAATTTAGTCATTCGTACAATAAATATTGATTAAGTCCTACTATATTCTCAAGCCTGTGCTAATCCCAAAATGGATAGTCCCTTTTTAATAAGGCATTCAGTCTATTTCCTGAGACATTCTTGTGATTTCAACTATTGGGAAAATTCAATATAACAATCAAACTTCCATTTTTGTCTTTCTATCCAGCAACCCTCAAATTACATTTGTTTACCTATTTAGAAGAATTTTCTCCACTTTCTCTAATTTCTGTGACAGAACATTTAAATGTCATTGATAGCTGGGATTGTATACATCATTTTGTCATAAGACCTAAAAGTCCTTGTCAGAAGCAACTAAGATATAAATATGAAGCCATCCATAGGACATTAACTTAATGTCATGGAGATACTTGCATATCTATGTTTATTGTAACAGTATACACAATATCCATGTTATTGAACCACCTTAAGTTCATCCATCGGCATAGGAATGGATGAAGAAAATACTGTACAATTCATATATACAGTGGAATTTTATTCATTCATAAAGAACAAAATTATGTCTTTTGTTCTTTTTGTTGGAGAATGGTAGAATTATAAATTATCATATTAAGTGAAAGACTCTTTATTCCTTCCTTCCTTCCTTTCTTCCTTTCTTTTGAAATTGGGTTTCACTTTGTAGCTCTGGCTATCTTGGAATTCACTATATAGACCAGGCTGGCCTTGAACTCAGAGAGACTTGCATAAGTCTGGTGTGGAATTAAATAATTAAATTATTTACCTGTATTTATATTGTATTTAATTGGTTGGCAGTGTTAATCCTTAATCTGCCATTATAAATGAGCACAGAGACACCACATGGATTTAAACAAGCCTTGGCCTGGATTATGCAATCTTAGCCCATCTAAACTAGCTCATAATTCTATTCCGAAAATATGACCCCATATGTACATATGTCCCCTTGGATTGCTATTCTCCATGATAGGCTGATGTTCCAGGCCATGTGGAATGATCTTTCATCTACCTCATTGTGTGTTCTCCTTCCTGTTCCTGGCTTCTTCTACTAGAGGCTTCTTCTACTCATGAACCTCTCTGCTTCAAAAGCCCATGAACCTTAGTCCTGCCTACCTCTGACTTTGCCCAATGTCAGGCCTCAGCATTTATTTAACTAATCAGAGACAATGGTTAACAAGATCGGTAGCATAGCTTCACTTGGTGTATAGCAAGTAGGCTTCCGAGAGCAGGTTAATTAACATTTAGAATGTATAGCATCACCCTATCACTCTGGTCCTGATTACTGGGATTAAAGTCATGCATCCTACTCCTGGCAAGTGAAGTAATCTTAACTCAGAAAAACTAATATAACATACCTACATTTTATATAGAAATATAAAACCTTGTGTATGCATGTGCATGTGCGTGTGCATGTGCGTGTGTGTGTGTGTGTGTGTGTGTGTGTGTGTGTGTGTGTGTGTGTGTGTGTGT
>CAJQZJ010000542.1:459611-481449 GCA_907164525.1 Lophiomys imhausi | reverse complement strand
CTGATCTGGCTTGCTTCCGCATACGTGGGCCTCTAAGATAGCACCACATGGCTTTACTTGATTGGCTGTTCATATAGTATTTAGCCTGTGGGTTGGTCTGCCCGGGCATTTCGGAAGACTGTTTTCAAGGGACCTAAATAAACTGCTGGAGAAGAGCTTTTGCGAGTTGCATCGTCCTTGCTGGTCGAGGGGGACGCGACAAGTGGTGGCCCGTACGGGGAACCAAAAAAGACTCAGAACTCCTGCAGTCAGGGGCAGTGCACTGGTAAGTTCCCGGAGTAAATTGGGACAATAAAGTTTCGCGGAAATAGCGAACAAAAGGTAAAGTTTCGCGGAAATAGTGAACAAAAGGTAAAGTTTCGTGGAGAAAGCGAACAAAAGGTAAAGATTCGCGGGGAAGCTGCGAACCAAAAGTAAATTTTTAATCGTGGGATTGTCTCAGTCACATCCAATTTTTCTGGCTCTTCAGGAGCTACTTTTAGCTAGGAATTTGAAACTTAAGAAGTCTACCCTAGAGAGATTTTTGAATGAATGCGACTCCGTGTCTCCATGGTTTGCGGTGTCCGGGAATCTTACGGTATCCTGCTGGGACAAATTAGGCAGGGACTTGGATTTTGCTTGGGAGCAAGGTACTGTAAAGCATGGAGTAAGACCGATTTGGAAGATGGTGAGGAGTTGTTGAAAAGATCAGAGATGCTGTAACGCAATCAATGAGGGAGAATCAGCCTTGGAACTGCTACAAGGGGAAAGATCTGAGCAGACAGACAGTAAAAAGAAAAACAAAAAAAAAGGTTCCTCTCTATCCCGATCTTAGAGATTTTAGAGATTTTGAGGACTCAGAGGGCACGGATTCTGAAGGGGAGCTACACGCTCTAATAGAACAGTTAGAGAGGACTGCTATTAAAAAAAGAAAAAAAAAGGTAAAAGAAAAAGACACGTTGGCGACAGTCGGTGTAAGTAAAGCCGTTGCCACGGCACCTTCAACTCCCCCTCCATACCCAGAAGACGTTCAGATAGATCAGCCTGTTCAGTCCCTAAAAGTAGGGAGATCTTTCTGCCCAGGGATGTGGACACAAGTAAGAACAAAATTACAGTTTGCCTATCCGGTATACCAAGATCCACAAGAAAACAGGTATGAGGAACCACTTGATTTTAAAGTAATTAAATCCCTTGCAGAGTCAGTTCGTACCTATGACATTACCGCTTCTTTTACATTGGCTCAAGTGGAAACATTAAACAGACATTTTATGACTCCAAGTGATTGGAGTGGCCTGGCCCGCGCCTGCTTAAGTCCAGGGCAATACTTAGACTAAAAAGCTTTCTTGATTGAGTATGCCACTGAACAAACAGCCATTAATCAGAAAAATGGAAATCCAGCCTGGGATAGAGATATGCTACTTGGGCAGGGGAGATTTGCCAACCAACAGACAGGATATCCCAATCAGGTTTATGAACAAATAAACCAGACAGCTATCAAGGCTTAAAAATCCCTTCCTAACAAAGGGGAGGTGAGTGGGAACTTAACTAAGATTCTACAGGGCCCCATGAAATCCTTTTCAGACTTTGTGGCACGATTGATGAAAGCGACAGAGAAGATTTTTGGTGACACGGATGCTGCTATGCCACTAATAAAACAGTTGGTCTATGAACAATGTACCAAAAAGTGTAGAGCCGCTATCACCCCTTACAAGAGTAAAGGGCTAGAAGCCTGGATAAAAGTATGTAGAGAACTTAGAGGGCTGTTAACTAATGCTGGTCTTGCTGCCGCGGTAGTACAGTTGACCAAAAAAGGTGGCGGAAGTCCAGGAGTTTGTTTTAAGTGTGACAAGATGGGACACTTTAAAAGACAGTGCCCCGGGGGAAGGAGTACAGAAAGTACAGGAAGTGTACAATGCCCCAGGCGGCCGGGGTTATGCCCAAAATGTAAAAAAGGGAACCATTGGGCTAATAAATGCCATTCAGTGACAGACATCCATGGCCAGCCTTTGACTCAAGGTTATGGTGGTGCTCATCCAAAAAACGGACAGCGGGGCCCACGACCCACAAATATATGGGACAGTAAAAAATCAGGACAAAAAACAGAATCAAGAGAAATGGCCAACCCTCCACCATCCGAGAGACTGCGGAGAGCCGCTACAGGCTCAACAGGATTGGACCTCTGCTCCACCACCAGACTCGTATTAACGCCCCAAATGGGGGTCCAGTTAATTGAAACAGATTTTAAAGGACCCCTTAAACCTGGTACAGTTGGTTTGCTGTTAGGGAGGTGGTCATCATCAGCCTTGAGAGGACTTATTGTCCATCCTGGGGTTATAGATCCAGATTATACAGGAGTGGTTAAGATCATGGTAGCCTCCCCCAGTGGTATAACAGCTATCTCTCCTGGAGATAGAATTGCTCAGTTGGTCATTTTGCCGAGCTTACATGATCGCTGTGCAACAAAGGATCGAGAGAGAGGAAAAGATGGTTTTGGGTCCATGGGCACGGATCTGACTTTTCTCTCCTTAGATTTGGACCAACGCCCCGTCTTGGAGTTAAAAGTTGATGGTAAAAAGATCCTGGGCCTTTTGGATACTGGGGCTGATAGGAGTATCATAGCAAATAAAGACTGGTCTTCAGGTTGGCCCGTACAAGCCTCTTCTCAAACACTTCAAGGCCTGGGTTATGCTAAAACTCCAGATATGAGTACAAGATCATTAAAGTGGCAGGACCAAGAAGGCCACTCAGGAGAAATGCAGCCATATATACTTGAGCTCCCTATCTCCCTTTGGGGAAGAGACCTTTTAAAGGATATGGGATTTAAATTGAGTAATGATTATTCTGATTCATCCCAACGTATGATGCAAGATATGGGATATGCTCCAGGCTTTGGAATAGAAAAATATTTGCAGGGGCGGAAGAGTCCCATATCTATGCAACAAAGACAAAAGAGACAGGGCCTGGGTTTTTCCTAGGGGCCACTGAGGAGGGCATTCCCATAACTTGGAAGATGGAGGACCCAGAATGGGTTCCTCAGTGGCCACTTTCCTCTGTAAAATTGAATGCGGCCAAAGAGTTGGTGGATGAACAGATGTCTTTAAAGCATATAAAACCATCTGTATCTCCCTGGAATACACCTATCTTTGTCATTAAATAGAAATCTGGAAAATGGAGATTGTTGCATGACCTGCGTGCCATAAATCAACAAATGCAGATCATGGGCCCAGTGCAACGCGGCTTGCCGCTTTTATCATCTTTGCCAGCCTCATGGCCCATAATAGTTATAGATATAAGGGATTATTTTTTCTCCATCCCTTTGTGTGCCAAAGATAGTGAGAGATTTGCATTTACTGTTCCATCCTGTAACCATGAGGAACCTGATCAGCGGTTTGAATGGGTAGTATTACCTCAGGGCATGGCAAACAGCCCCACTATGTGCCAACTGTATGTGGGGGAAGCCATTGCTCCCTTGAGAAAGAATTTTCCAGATTTGAGATGTGTTCATTATATGGATGATATCTTACTGACAGCTAAGAGTGAACAAATGTTAGATCGGGCCTATGAAGAATTAGTTCAATTATTAAAAAAGAAAAGGTTGTTTATTGCTCCTGATAAGGTTCAAAAGAAAAATGTGGTTGATTATTTAAGAGCAAAGGTTGGACCTAAAAAGATAATACCTCAAAAGATTGAGATAAGAAAAGATAATTTAAAGACTCTAAATGATTTTCAAAGGTTGTTAGGAGATATCAATTGGGTAAGAGGCTATTTGAAGCTATCAAATTATGAAATAAGACCCCTATATGATATTTTGAAAGGTGATTCAACACTTAATTCTCCTAGGCAATTAACAGGAGAAGCAAGAAAAGCTTTATGTAAAGTGGAAGAAAGGTTACAGGGTGCCTTCCTAAAGAGATGACAAGAAGGACATCCCATTGCATTGTACATATTTGCCACCTATGGTCAACCTACAGGATTGTTATGGCAGGACGGACTATTATTATGGACCTATTCAAAGATTTCTCCAAAAAAATCCATAGAACATTATCCCACTACAGTAGCTGCTTTAGCCTTAAACGGTATCCAACAATACTTACAGTCTTTTGGAGTTGCTCCTGCCAGTATAATAGTACCCTATTCCAGTCATCAAATTAAGATTTTATGTGACACTGTAGATGATTGGGCAATATTACAATGTAGCTTTGAAGAAGTGATTGATAATCATTATCATAAACATCCATTGCTATCATTTTTTAAGGAGCACCCAGTGATATTCCCTAAGGTTACTTCAGTAGTACCACTTCAAGGGTCACCAAATGTGTTTACTGATGGCTCAAAGACAGGCTGCGGAGCCTATTTGATAGAAAGACAAGAGCCCATGTTATGTCAATTTCAACTGGGCTCCCCCCAAATAGTAGAGTTAAAAATAGTAATTGAGGTGTTTAAAAGATGTCAATTTACATTCAGTATGGTCTCAGATTCAGTCTATGTGGTCAACACAGTAAAAGTATTAGAATTAACAGGTCCTATTAAAAATAGTAGTACTGTATATGCCTTATTACAAGAGTTACAAGTTTTAATCTGACAAAAAAAGATGTTTTTATATTCAACATATCAGAACACATACAGGATTACCTGGACCCTTAAGTGAGGGTAATGATAAAGTTAATCAATAGACTAGGATGAAATACATTTTTTGGAACTCATTCCTGGACCAAGCCAGACAGTTTCACCAGTTATTTCATGTAAATACAAAAACTCTACAACAGAAATTCCATTTGTCTAGAACAGATACTAGACAAGTGATTTTGGACTGTCCTCAGTATGTGATTCATCATCATCCTCCCAGTGTGGGAGTAAACCCTAGAGGGTTGATGCCACTCAAAATCTGACAAATGGACGTTACCCACATTTCAAAGTTTGGAACCTTAAAATATATTCATGTATCTGTGGATACCTGTTCAGGTATCATACATCCTACACCTATGAGTAGAGAAAAGACTCGCAATGTCATAGGACATTGCTTAAAAGCCTGGGCTACATGGAGAAAACCACAACAGCTAAAAATGAACAATGGACCAGCCTATACGGCACAGTCCTTTGTCTCCTTCTACAACCAGATAGAGGTACAGCTTAATCACGGATTACCATATAATCCTCAAGGACAAGGAATTGTGGAGCGTGCTCATCGCACCTTAAAAGAATGTTTACAAAAACAGAAAGGGGGAATAGGCCAAGGCTGTACCCCCAAGGAGAGAATGTCTTTAGCCTTATTTACTTTAAATTTTTTCAATTTGGATGTTCAAGGCCGCTCAGCAGCGGACAGACATCAGGATTCTCATGGTCCACCTAAAGGCATGGTGAAGTGAAAGGATATTTTGACAGGCTCTTGGCGAGGGCCTGACCCCGTGCTAACATGGGCGAGAGGGTCTGTTTGTGTTTTTCCTCAGGATCAACAAGATCCAGTGTGGGTGCCTGAACGCCTTGTGAGGAAGATTCGTCATGAAGACCTTCCTAGGGATCCTGATGATAGTATCAGTGAGTATGTCAGGAATGACTGAGCCGAGATGGGGGATCCTGTCGATATTCCCAAAGCCGATGCCGGTCAGACATGATGCAACTGTGTTTCCACGCTTATTTAGCAGTAATAGAAGCTTAGGCTTGCCCTACCTTCCCTTTGATGATCAGAAAAGCCCTATAGAGGGTAATAAAAATGTCAGCTTAAAGGGTAGTCTGTGCTTTTTTATAAGCTTCAATAGGTCAGATGATACAAAATACATTAAATTGTCTCAACAGTCAACAGATTTTTTACCACGACTGAGGTTTGGGGGTAGGAGTGATGGTTTGTTTTCAGGCAACGGTTCTCGCCTTGAAGGATGGTGGCCCACACGAGTCTCTGACCGGGACCCCCCCAGACATCCACGCTGGGCACCTTTTTGTAGAGGATCCACAGGAGAGGAAGGACCTTTTCCCTGGACTGGATGTCAGGAGCGCAGAGCAGTTTGGGTTCAACAAGATTATTTTTCCTTTAGCCCCATGATTAGTAATATAGTGAATAAGTCTTGTACAGGAATGCTTGATATATCTACTAGGGATCCTCAGCAGACTGCCACCAATCCTTTTGATTTGTGGCTTTTGTGTGGGGTAAATGGAAGTTGCATGGACTTGGGACCTGTCATTATGCTTGGGGGAGGAGTTTATCAAAGAGGTAATTTTTTCCTAGGGTCCGCTACCAAATTGAATCTTTCTAGTGGTAGTGGCTCTGGAACTTGGAATTCTTCGTTTCATTCTTACCGCAATAAGACCTTTTCAGCTTCGCCAGTGTGTCTCTGGCCTCCTTTTCTGTGGATTGTAAGTATGGGAGTGCATCCTTGGGTCAAGAAAAGTTAGTATGCACTCCAGACATATGCTTTTATGCCCTCTGCTGGAATGCCACAGCCTTTCCTGTGGCTGTGGTGACTAGAATGCCTCGATATGTACCAGTTCCTGTAGAGGCTCCTAATACCATGATGCTATTCAGGCTTAAAAGAGATTTTGGCATCACTGCAGCTATTGTTACTGCCATCACTATTGCTGCTGTGGGGGCTACTGCCTCAGCTATTGCCTTGTCTAGTTCTATACAGACTTCCAATGCCCTAAATAACATCTCAGCCACTGTAACACAGGTATTGGATACTCAGACCTCTATGAATTCTCATCTCAAAGGAGGCCTTATGATAGTTAATCAATGCATAGATTTAATACAAGAACAGATTGATTCTCTTTGGCAACTAGCAAGGTTTGTGTGTTACTTCCATGCAGTATCGAAATTTTACAAAGGCTGCTAATCTGTCTAGACAATTGTCAGAATTCCTCTTACAGGATTGGTCGGCTGAATTTAAAAATTTGATGAGAGAGCTGAGAGCGACAATCGTCCACATCAACTCCACTCGGGTGGATCTGAGCCTGGCTACTGGTTTGACTTCCTGGATACAGACGGCTATGGATCATCTTAAGGAGTGGGCGGGCGTAGGCTCTTTGGCGATACTAATGATACTAGCCTCTCTGGTTTGCCTATGGTGCATCTACAAGATGAGAGCCACACAAAAGCGTAATGCAGCCATGATTATACAGGCCCTTGTCGCCATTGAGGCGGGCCAGTCCCTTCAGGCATGGCTCGCTGCCATGAAGCCTTAAATCTTCACTGAGCATAGTCCCGGCCCACTGAGGTATTCGTTCCACGGGTATTAGTGTCTGGCAAGTCAATGACGGAGTTGACTGGTAAGTCTCGGCCACCTAAGACAGGGCAGCCCCGAGTGGGGAGGCTGACCCAGAGACGGGTAAGGGTTTGAGCATCGCCCTCCTACAGGCTCAGGCCCACCGTGAAATCCCCAGGTATTGGGGATTACAAAGCCTTTCCAGGGACTTCTACCAACTTTAGAAAAAATAAAAAAGGAGGAACTGTAGAGAGCTGCGACGTGCCGCGCCCTAAAGATGGCGCCGGTTTCCGCCTTCCACCAGCCCGACGGTGAGCGCTCTCGGTGGTAAACAAGTCCATATTTGGCTAAGACCGCTGATCTGGCTTGCTTCCGAATACATGGGCCTCTAAGATAGCACCACGTGGCTTTACTTGATTGGCTGTTCATATAGTATTTAGCCTGTGGGTTGGGTCTGCCCGGGCATTTCGGAAGACTGTTTTCAAGGGACCTAAATAAACTGCTGGAGAAGAGCTTTTGCAAGTTGCGTCGTCCTTGCTGGTCGAGGGGGACGCGACACATCTCCAGAATCACATTACAAAATCTTGAACACCAAAGCCTTAGGGAGAAAACTTTTAACAAGTTTTTTCTTATTTTTATTTAATGAGTATGAGTATTTGCTTGTATGGATGTGCCTCTCATGCATGCCTGGTATCTGGAGAGGACAGAAGGAAACTACAGATCTCCTAGAACTGGAGTTATAGATGATGTTTGGGAGCCACCATATGGGTTTGGAAGACAGAACCTGGTTCCTCTGTAAACGCAGTATACACTTTTCACCACTAAGACATCTCTCTAGACCCAGGAGCAAACTTTTTCCTGATAAACTCATGGACTTCATTTTCATCTCATTCCTATCTATCTATTTGTCTGTCTGCCATCACCTATCAACCTACCTTTCAAACACATTCTGTAATGTGCTCCAGTTCCTGTTTGACAGCAGTGATAAAAAATCATGAGCATATCGTAAGAGTATAGAGACAAAATAAATTTACAAGGACAGAGAAATCCCCCCTTTTTTTCTTTTCCATATTCACAATCTTTGGCTTATGTGGCATCAGAGATGTTAGAGGTGGCATGGCTTATTCTCTAAATAACAATGTAAATGGTAAGTTTCCATATAACCAGTACATAATTTAATAATTAGCTCCTTGAAGTTAAAATATAAAAACTGAGCCAACATCAGAGGTTAGAGGTATAGTCAAAAATAAGGAATTGAAAATATAGACACTTCAGTGATAAAATCTGGCGTCCTGCCTACTAATGGTCTAATAATCTAGACTTGATTGAATAAGCTTCCTTAACTCTTCATATACCCTTTGTTTTTACATTGAAAAGAATGTGTACAACTGGACTTTTAAAGCTGTGGGTGGAAGTGAGATACATTCCATGCTTCTTTCTTTAGTTGTCCTTGGAGATACTTGTATAGCATAGTGAAATGATGACATTTTCCTCTCTGGGAGACATGAGAGGTAACATTTTAAAAAAGCTGAACTTAGATTTGATGTAAATTACCTCGAGAAAGCTTTGACTATCTGATTTTAAGTGTGTATAACAAGTTGTGAGCTTGCTCCCTTTCTTGGTGTCTTTTCCTTTTTTTTTTAAATTTTTTTTTTCCAGACAGGGTTTCTCTGTGTTGCCCTGCCTGTCCTGGAACTCACAGAGATCCAGCTGCCTCTGCCTCCTGAGTGCTGGGATTAAAGACATGCCCCATCATGCCTGGAAATTACAGACAGCTGTGAACTGCCATGTGGGTGTTGGGATTTGAACCCGGGTCATTTGAAAGAGCAGCCAGTTCTCTTAACTGTTGAGCCATCTCTCTAGCCCCTCTTGGTGACTTAATAACTTAGATTTCTATCACATTTGAATTACATTTGTTGTTTTCTGTGCAATAATATTCTTTTTTCCATGAATTCTTTTTCTTGTTTTCAAAAAATGTTTATTAAGTTGTCTTAGTAGTACAGTATAAGATCTTATAGTAGCAAAAGTATGGAGACTGTTTACATGCTCTGTCATGTGCTTTAAACAGTCCCATACATGCATATTTGTGTCTATTAATCATCATAAGATTCCTATGATGAAGGTGATATGAATATCTGTTTTGTAGAGAATTGAAACTCACAGATGTTAAATAATTTGCCTCAAACCACATAACTAGTGGAAAAATCTCAGTATTTAAATATAAGTGTGTATGACTATAATACACATTTCTTTTTCTATTTTATTTTCAAAACATGAAAGGCATAAAATACTAATTGACTGCATTTAAAGAAAATCAGCACATATAAAATCAGGTAGTCAAAGCTTTCTCGAGGTAATTTACGTCAAATTTGAGTTCAGCTTTTTTTTTTAATGTTACCTCTCATGTCTTCCAGAGAGGAAAGTGTCATCATTTCACTATATTATCCAAGGACAGCCAAAGAAAGAAGCATGGGATGTATCTCACTTCCACCCACAGCTTTAAAAGTCCAGACCTTTGTTTCTTGGTTGTATTCATTCAGTTGATAAAAATTCAGATGACCTTGTGGTCCATTAAAGATGAGATAGATCACATGCTCTCCTTGAAAAGTAGTCTTCCCAGTATTGATTCCTTGCAAGAAATTCACTTGGTAAAGTGATTATGTGTCCCTTTTCAAATACAAATCTGAAAGAATTTCCTGCATGCCTATAAATGGCTACACATTATGGGAAACTGATGAAAAACACTTGTACACAAGCTTTGCATTCCTGTCTGAAGGGATTTGAAGTTGTTCTGTATCTTACCCACAGATACTGAGGGCTTGAAGCTGTTAAATAACCATTTTTAGCCTTTAGTCAGATTATTTTGAATGCTCTATAAGGAATTGTTTACAACAGAGAAAAGGAGGTGAACAGAGTATTTATGGTGCTTTTATTAGTCAAGATGACAAATGTTCAGGTCTTGACTTATATACAAGTAATGAAGAGGAGGCAACAAATTAGATATGTTCATAAATAATTAGAAGTGAAGGGGAAAGATGACCAGGATGATACTATGATTTTTTTTTAAACTTGGGTGATCAGATACATGCTTTTGCGAATACAAATTGGGATATATTAGAAGATGAAGAGTGAGTTTTAGAGAGATTGTGGGGGAATTCTGTGCTTCCACACTTTGAGATGTAGGTGCTTGCTATACATTGTGAACTAGTGCATCTGGAGCTCAGCAAACACAATTTAGATAGGATACCAATCAAATGAGAATGTACTGAATGAAAATATGAGTAAAAGGTTCATACTAGAAAGAGCCCATGAAAGCCCATTCAATTACTTGCTAGGCAGACAGGAGGAGGAAATGTCTTGACTGACTGTAAATTACTAATGGATGAAGGAGTCTTCTGATTAAAATAGTCCAGTGACTTTAGAAACTAAGGACTGACCAGTGGTCCTTATGGTAGCAGTGTTTAGAACAGAAGTTAAATGTAAGGATATTGAGGACCGAATCCATTTGTGGATATGGAGGCAGGCAATTGTTTGTCATAGGACTGTCTGTGAAGGAAAGCGAAGGCAGAGCAAATTACAGAGGAAAACGGGACTTGAAGGGTTTTTGATCTTATTGTTGTGGTTTTCTTTAGCCTGAAAATGCTTTAATTCATATGTTAAAAAAACAGTGGGAGCAATGTTGTCAAGGAATCCAAGTGTTGAGTAAGAGGAAAAATACCTTTTCCCACTGAGTTGTGAGGGGAAAAGGATTTAAGAACAGCTACAGATGTAGATAAATCTGTAGAGCTGGAGTCAGGAAGTCAGGAAGTCAGGAAGTTTCTGCCTAGTGACCTTGGTTTTTCTCTAGTGAGTAAGAGATGATGTCATCTGCTCAAAAAGAGAGGGAGGTGGTGGTGAGAGTTTAGAAAAAAGTACTTGGACATGCTCCTAAGAATAATGAGAGAAGGTGTTGTCTAGAATTTCTGAACTACACTGAAGCCCTATTGGGTAGGGTTTTGGAAGGGTCACTCTACGAGGTTGTGCAGCCCCACCCCCTCCCTTGGCACTCTAACTTGTGGGTGCAGCAAATCAGAAACTGTTGGATTTTATTAGGGGACATATGATTCAAGGGTAAAAGCAAATGGTTGTTGAAAGCTCAGGGAAAACTGTAATTGAAATGAGGACCAAGTTGTTCAGACTAGATAGAGAAGGAGGTAAAACAAGAGACAGATTGTACCATGAGACAAAGGGAGGATGTGAATGACTGACTGTAGGTCAGAGAATACACATACTCATGGAAAGTCATAAGAGAGCTAGATGCCTATGTCTTAGGGCTCATTGATGGAATGCTTAAGTTAATGTTTAATAACTGAAGCTCAGATGTTACCAGAGGAGTGTGTGACTGAAACAGTTTGGAAAATTATTCACTGTATTTAAAAATATATCTAGATACCAGTTGAAAATAGGAAGTGGGTTACTCACCGAAACACTGAATTTTTTTAGATGATGCAAGGATGTGCAACAGTAAAGCACCTTAGAATACAGTCTACATGAAAGAAGTGGGTCGGTGGCCAACATACAGCATCAGAATGAAGGGAACATTGAGATAGCTAGATTGTACGCATCTTAAAAGACAAAAAAAACAATTGAGAGTGAAAAGGGGAGGTTTAGTTTGGAAGTGGCAATGTGAGCAAGGAAAATAAATGTGATACCAAGGATGTGTGAAACGTGGGGAACCATATCCAGTCTTTGATAGGCTTCAAGAGAACCAGTTAACTCAGAATTGACTAGTGGTTGTTGTCATAGAGATCTGAGATTGCCTTATATTCTATTAATTGATTAGACTTTTAATTTTCTCTGTTCTCACCTTTCACATGTGTGTAAAAGGAGATTTTTGCGTTGTAGCTCTCCTACTTAGACATGAGAGGCTAAAACAGAATCAACTGGATTCTCCATGGACAGCTAACCTGTAGTACACAGTACAATGACAGAAACAAGACAGATTGATTCAACGAAGTTGTCTTCTGACCACCAGAAGTACATTTTTTCTTCTCTTTCTCTCCTCTCTCTGTCCTCCTTCTCTCTACATCTTTCCATCATCTCCCCTCTCTATTACATCCATAAACATAACCAAATAAAAATAAATAAATAAATATCTAAGACTGCTGACTCTAAAATCTATCAATCATTTTAATCACTCAAACCTGCAGCTCTGGTTTAGTATGTATTAATAGATTTAGTTAGAAGAAAACTGTTAAGGCAAATCAATACTTAATAAGAGTTAAACAGTGGTAATGGACTCTGGAATAAGAGAACTGGACTAGAATTTCTCATCCATCCTTTATGAGTTATGAGAATAGGTAAGTCATTCAAATTCTTTACCATCAATTTCCTCATTTGTAAAATGGGGATACTGATTTCCATTTCTCAGGGTTTCTATGAGAAACAAATGGGCAAATGATCAGGCACAATAAATATTAGTGAAGAAGTAATAACAAATATCAACTACAAAAAGCCAGATATAAGAACAGACTTTCCTTCCTTCCTTCCTTCCTTCTTTCTTTCTTTATTTCTTTTCCAAGACAGGTTTTCTCTGAGTCCAGGATGTCCTGGACTCACTTTGTAGACCAGGCTACCCTTGAACTCACAAGATTGGCCTGCCTCTGCCTCCCACGTGCTGAGAGAGCCAACAAGGGCATATTTCTATTTTAGGTAAATAAAATGTAAAGAACTCGGCCAGGTGTGGTGGCACACGCTTTTAATCCCAGCACTCGGGAGGCAGAGGGAGGTGGATCTCTGTGAGTTCAAGCCCACCCTGGTGTACAAAGTGCGTTCAGGACAGTCAATGATACACAGAGAAACCCTGTCTCGAATAAAAAAATGTAAAGAACTCAGAGAAAATATTTTCATTTCACTTATGTTTTGCAATGGTACATTTATGAAATTATGGATACCATTTACCAATGATTGCTTCTCCCTCAAGAATCTTTTTTTCCCTGCTGGGTGTGGAGGTGCACGCCTTTAATCCCAGCACTCGGGAGGCAGAGGCAGGCGGATCTCTGTGAGTTCAAGGAGAGCCTGGTCTACAAAGTGAGTCCAGGACAGCCAGAGCTGTTACACAGAGAAACCCTATCTCGAAAAACCAAAAAAAAAAGAACTTTTTTCCTTCTTAAATCTGGACCATATTAAACATTAATAATACTATTCTTGTCTTCTGTTGATAATATTAGACAGAATTAACCATAATTTTGTTAAATGATTAATTCAGTGAAGTACCTGGCTTAATATTGTAAACAACTCGATAAATTGCTGATTACATATATAATATTGGATCAATTAAACAACAGAAAATTAATATACAGTGCTGGAATTCTGTCGGCTTTTTCACTTGTTATCTACATAGGTTTCCACAGTGGAAAGTTGACTTCCACAATCTTCATCCATTCATAGGAAATAACCTATTACCTTTATGAGATATTTGTTGCCATATATACCCATGAAAAAGAGAAAGAAAGAATTTTATTCAATCCTACTGAAATCAGAGTTCTGTGTGTTTGATATCATCTAAAGTCTCACAAAGTTCCCAGAGATTATAGAAAGTAAGTAAATTCCCCTTTTCATACAAAAATAGACATCTTCTAAATGGAATGTGTAGAACATCCCAGATCTTGCCAACAACATTGGCTCGTGATCTAAGCTATGCATCTAGTGAGACAACATGAGACTCTTAAGAGGAAATCTTAAAAGTCAGAGTGTGTTTACCTTTCATTTTGGTGACTTTGATGTTTGTTCTACAGTCTATTGAGTAAAATTTTATGAACTTTATTAACGCTGTTTCTTAGAGCTGATCTCTCATAGAAAACATGATGCATATAACCTCATATTTTCCCCTTGAGTGGGGAAAAACTTCAACAGCTGTTGAAAATGAATGTTTATTTCCATTTCACTCCTTTGCAGACACATTAGTTAGAAATTGTTGCCCAGTAGGGACATTTTGAATTACCCTTAACCTGTTAAAGAAGGATACTGTGGAATAAGTCACAATCAATTTCTTGTATTCAAGTACATAGACAAGCCTGTCCCGTTTGTACACTGATTTCTGCTATTGCTTCTTTGAATCCGTTTTAAATTTGGTTAGTACTGAGAGATGACATGATGGTTTGAATGAAGTGTCTCACTAAAAGCCTCATGTATTGAACACTTGGTCCCCAGCTGGTGGGATTATTGAGAGGTGATCAGATCATGAAAGCACTAACTGGATCCGTTGATCAATTCATGTGCAAATGGTTTGTTAAGAGATGAGGCCTTCTCAGAGGAAGTAAGCCATTCTGGACATGCTTTTGAATTTTATAGCTTGTCCCTTCTGTCTTCTTATCAGCCTGTCTCCACTTTGTCAGTCATATGGTGAGCATCTTTCCTCACAGCGGTTATCAACCTGTGGGTCGTGACTCATTTGGGGTTGTATATCAAATACTTATATCAAAAATTTATATATATTACTATTCATAACTGTAGAAAATTATAGTTATAAAGTGACAATGAAATAATTTTATGGCTGGGGCTCACCATTACATGAGGAACTGTATTAAAGAGTCACAGCATTGAGAAGGTTGAGAACCATTGCTCTATCATGTGCTCTCCATCATGATAATCTGCTTCATCTTTCCCTAAAAGCAATGAAGCCAACTGACCATGGGAAGAAACCTCTATGACCATGATTCAAAAACATTCCTTCTTTCCTTCTTTATATCAGACACTTTTGTAACAATGAGGAAAAATGATCTACACCGGTTAGAAATATTCAATGTACTGTTATGCAATCCTCCTCACCAGTGGATTTCCTCACCTCAATGGAAGGAAAACCAAACCAAGAAAACAATGTAATCTTTTGTTATTTTACCTTTTTCAGAAATCACTAGGTTTTTAAGAAAGGAATAAATTCATTCTTTCCTTATAGCCTCCCATGACATGAGAAAAAGAATACATTGGTTCCATTCCTTGAATCAAAATGCAAAAAAAAATGAGATAGACATAGGGGTTATTTAAATAATGGAGTAAATAATTCAGAGTTCTACTATGTCATGACTACAATAAAAAGAGTTAGACTGAAGCAAAGAGAGAGGTCGATGTAAATTTGTGAGGGGAGACTGCCTGGGGAAAGAAGACTGAATCCTAACTGTGGGTAAGAGTTGGGTAGATGTAGAAGTGATTATTAGATAGAGATAGAGGATATTAGCTGCCTGAAGATATAGACAAAGGATATGCATATGAAGAGACCAACCTCATGGAAACAACAGGACTAAGGCAGTGGTATTCTAACACCACAGTGAGATGTTGTTGTCTAGTGAGTGAAATGTGATTAGAGCAAATGTCTACAGTTGTTAAAACACAGACTGTCAGCCTGTATTCTCAGAGTTTCTAATTTTGTAGGAGGTCTGGATAGGCCAAGAAAATTTGCATTTGTAGTTAATCAGTAAATGATTCATATGCTGTTGGTCAGGGGCTACACATTGAGGACCACTGATCTATTTCATATAACTTGAACAAAACTAAAAACTACATGTTCATCAAACATATTGAAAAACTGAAAGATTAAGAAACAGAACCACCAACACTCTCTGACAAGGCTGGCTGTATTCAGGGTGTGCTCAGAGACAGCCAGTGTCATCTACATGCAAGCTTTTGAAATAGATATGACTTCCCCAAATTAGGGTTATCAAATTTAGGAAGGAAATGTACAAGCATATGTGTGATGGGAGTGGCAGAGATGCATTGAGATTCAGAAGGTTAGTCAGGGCTTAGTCTTGACTTTCCTCAATTTCTTTGGATATTAGAAAAAACAGATTTTTGTTATTCTGTTCCTGATAGCTAAAGCAAGAAAAGATTTACTAAAGCTCCATCCTTGACTGCTATAGTGGAATTTCCTCAGTAGAGTCCAGTTTTGCACTCCATAATTTATATTGGTGTAACCCTACTTGGGACATCACAGTTTTGGGCAAGTCAACAATGCCTATTAAAACTAGGTCATAAATATTCAGTCACTTAGCTCAGAAAAAGGACTTTAGCAGGGTAGGTCCCAGAAAAGAATTTGCTCAGAACCGGTGTTTCTGCTGAGCTGATCCATTGAAAGGCCTCATTAAATGGTGTCCATTTTGTGTGAATGCCAACATATTCACTATTTTTTTTTTTCATGTAAAAATAGTCCTTAATGGTGAGACTAGCCCTGAATTAAACCAAGGTAAATGTTTATTCTGGAAACTTCCTGAAGAGGCTTGTTTTTCTAATTCTGATTTGATTCAGTAGGAGAACAAACGTGAGGATTCAGAAATTTTAACTCCCAAATTTGTACTCAATACCTTAATGTGCTTCCTGTAGCTTATCATTTTCTCTCACTTTGAAAAAACATAATTCTCTGCACTTCCTAAGAAAAAGGATAACTCAGAAGTTCAGTATTTTGGGAGTTCATTAATGATGAATGGTTCTGTACATGCGGTGTGACAAACAGACACCAGCCTCAGGCTAAATCACCAGGCTTAGGATTTACTAAATGGTGGAATCCATGGAGAAACCACTGAGGATTTCTTTGAGCTTCCTTAGAAGCTACTGTAGCTTTCTCAGTCATCTTTAATTAGGAGCTTCTGAAAGAGGACATGAGTCACCTTATTCAGCTGATGCTCACCTTATGCTCTATCTTATATTTTCTGCATCACTCATATGTTTATGCTGGCCTAATAATAAAATATTCACTGTTTTATATTAAACTATAGTTCCTCTGGATCCTCAGGGCATTTTTATCTATCCATTTCTTTTTTGGAAGTGTATCGTGGAAGTACAGTCCAATCTAGGTAGGCAATTCTTGACTGTAGGTTGGAAGACCTGGACAATGGTGCTCATTTTCCATCAGTTTTGCCTGATCACAGGCAAGGATATAAATGCAGAATTCTGTGGCTCAGTAGCACCTAATGTGTGTAACACAAATCACTAGCAGTTTTGCAAGCTGACTATTGGTGATAGATAAAAATTTTAAAATGGAATGTTTATTTCAGTATGCATTTAATTTCATAAGTATTATGAAAGACATGAATAAAATATTAGTTTTTGAATGTATAGGTACTCTTGCTTAGGAAAGTAGATAATGAGATAAAAAGTGTGTTGACTCCAAACAAACTAACAACAACCAAACCAAACCAAAATAACAACATCCCAAACGATTAACCATACATATATAATATGATGAAATTAGGAGTGAGGTGGGGAGTTAATGAAATTCAGGAAATCTTTAAATACCTACAAAAGGAACTTAGATAACATCTACTTAGCTACTCACTTATTCACTCAATGTGTATTTACTGTGCAGATGCACAATTCCAGGCAATGTGTTAAGCACAGGTGCCTGAGTTTATGGGTTAAAATAAAAACATAATTCATCCTGGCCCTCAAGATACTCAGTTTAATATGTTGGAAAAATGTAAACAGGTATTAACAATGTAATACAGTAAATTCTACAGAAAAGCAATAAATCAATTGTCTTGGGGAACTTGAAAGGAAAAAGTGCAACATTGTGTGTGGGAACTGGGCAGACTTGACAGAAAAAAAGCCAGCTGTTTTAACTGAACCTAGCTAAAGTAATAGATTCTAATTAAACAAATATATGTATATCACTACTGATATCACGTTATTTTGGAGAAATTGTAACTTTTGGTTGGGAGATTTTTAATGACCGTTTCTATTTCCTTAGGGTTTATAGGATTGTTTAATTTGTTTACCTGATCTTGATTTAAACTTGGTACTTGGAATCTATCAAGAAAATTGTCCATTTATCTTAGGTTTTCTAATTTTGTGGAGCACAGATTTTTGAAATAAGACCTAATGATTCTTTGGATTACCTCAGTATTTGTTGTTATTTCCCCTGTTTCATTTCTGATTTTGTTGATTTGGATATTTCCCTCTGCCTTTTAGTTTGGCTAAGGGTTTGTCTATTTTGTTGATTTTCTCAAAGAACCAACTCTTGGTTTCATTGATTCTTTCTATTGCTCTCTTTGTTTCTAATATAATGATTTCAGCCCTGAGTTTGATTATTTCCTGCTGTCTACTCCTCTTGGGTGTGTTTGCTTCTTTTTGTTTTAGAGCTTCCAGGTGTGCTTTTAAATTGTTAGCATGAAAACTCTCCAATTTCTTTTTGAAGGCACTTAGTGCTGTGAACTTTCCTTTTAGCACTGCTTTAATTGTGTCCCATGAATTTGGGTATGTTTTGCCTTCATTTTCATTGAATTCTAAAGAGTCTTTAATTTTTTTTTAAAATTTCATCCCTAACCCAGAGATCATTGAGTAGAGAGTTGTTCCGTTTCCATGAGTTTGTAGGACTTCTGTTGTTTCTGTTATAATTGAGGTCTAGCTTTCTTCTGTGGTGATCTGATAAAATATAAGTGGTTATTTCAGTTTTCCTGTATCCATTGAGGCTTGCTTTGTGACTGACTACATGGTCAATTTTGGAAAAGATTCTGTGAGGTGCTGAGAATAAAGTATAATATTTTGTTTTGGGGTGAAATATTCTGTAGTAATCAGTTAGGTCTGTTTGATTCATGGTGTCATTAGTTTCATTATTTCTCTGTTTGGTTTCTGTATTGTTGATCTGTCCATTGGTGAGAGCAGTGTGTTGAAGTCTCCCACTATTAACCTGTGGGGTTCAATGTGGGATTTGAGCTTTAATAGTGTTTCTTTTACAAATGTGGGTGCCCTTGCATTTGGTGCATAGATGTTCAGTATTGAGATGTCATTTTGGTGGATTTTTCCTTTGATGAATATGAAGAGACCTTCCCTATCTCTTTTGATTAACATTGGTTGAAAGTCTATTTTATTAGATACTAGAATGGCTACTCCAGCTTGATCCTTAGGTCCATTTTCTTGGAATATCTTTTTCTAGTCCTTACCCTGAGATAATGCCTATCTTTTTTGCTGAGGTGTGTTTCTTGTAAGCAACAGAATGATGTATTCTGATTTTGCATCCATTCTGTTAGTCTGTGTCTTTTTATTGAGGAAATGAGTCCACTGATATTGAGGGATATTAATAACCAGTGATTGTTAGTTCTTGTTATCTTGATGTTGGTGGTGGTAGCATATG
Source organism: Lophiomys imhausi (assembly GCA_907164525.1). Classification (NCBI taxonomy): domain Eukaryota; kingdom Metazoa; phylum Chordata; class Mammalia; order Rodentia; family Muridae; genus Lophiomys; species Lophiomys imhausi. The sequence continues at coordinate 462,177 of CAJQZJ010000542.1, read as the reverse complement.
AATGAACTTCTTTTTGTTTTGCTGCAGTGGGCTTATTTACTTCCTGTGTTTTCTTGGGTATAGTTAACCACCTTAGGTTGTAGTTTTCCTTCTAGTATCTTCTGTAGGGCTGTATTTGTGCATAGATATTTAAATTTAGTTTTGTCATGAAATATCTTGTTTTCTCCATCTTTGGTGATTGAAAGTTTTCCTGGGTATAGTAGTCTGGGCTGGTGTCTGTGCTCTCTTAGGGTGTGCAAGATGCCTGACCAGACCCTTCTGGCTTTAGGGTCTCTGATGAGAAGTCAAGTGTGATTCTGATAGGTCTGCCATTGTATGTTACTTGGCCCTTTTCCCTTGCAACTTTTAATATTCTTTCTTTGCTCTGTACATTTAGTGTTTTGATTATTATGTGGCAGGTGGAATTTCTTTTCTGGACTAATCTTTTTGGAGTTCTGTAGGCTTCTTGGAGGCATCTCTTTAGGTTCAGGAAATTTTTTTCTATGATTTTGTTGAAGATGTTTTCTGATCCTTGGAGCTGGGAGTCTTCTCTTTCTTCTATTCCTATTATTCTGATGTTATGTCTTTTTATAGTGTCCTTGATTTCCTGGAGATTTTGTGTCAGGACGTTTTTAGATTTCACAATTTATTGAACAGATGTATCAATTTCTTCAATTTTAACTTCTGTGCCTGAGATTCTTTTTCCATCTCTTGTATTCTGTTGGTGATGCTTGTATCTGTAGTTTCTTTTCTTTTTCCTAGGTTTTCCAGTTCCAGGATTGTCTCAGCTTGTGTTTCTTTATTGCCTAAAATTTCCTTTTCAAGTCTTAAACTATTTTCTTCCTTTCCTTCTCCTATTTAGCTATAGCCTGTATTTTTTAAAGAGCTTTATTTATTTCCATCACTTGTTTTGTTATATTTTCCTGTTTTTCTTTGAGGGATTTGTTTTCCTCCCTTAAGACTGCTATCATTTTCATAAGTGTAGATTTAAGGTAATTTTCTTATATTTCAATTGTGTTAGGATTTCCAGGGCTTTCTGTAGCATTATAGCTAGGTTCTAGAGACACCATATTGCCTTGTTTTTGTTTTTGTTTATTTTAATAGTGTGCTTATGCTGGCCTTTAGCCATCTGGTTGACCCTGGTGTTGTCTGGTTGTTCCTGGTGCCCACCGACCTTGGTGCTCAAGGAAGACGCCTGTTCCAGAGACTGGCTGATCCTGTGATCCAGACACCCACTTCCAGATGATGTGTAGGTACCTGTAACAGAGACTGGATCTCAAAGAGTAGCTGAAGCTCTCCTCAGCTGGTTGTGACCCAATTGGACCTATAGGTAGGGGTTTGGTGTGGGTGGACTAACCTGTATGGTCCTGAAAACTGGGGGTTCTCCTCAGAAAGGCAGGTCGAGCTGTGGACCAGAGACTGGATCTGTGCATCACTGGTACCTGGGTTCTCTCCTAACGGACATGGTCTTTTTGGGTACAGTAGTTTGGTTGCTCATTCATTCAGCAGTTATTGAGCTCTGTGGAACCGTGGTCTGGAACCTTGCATTGTTCAGGCTAGGAGGTCCATCCAGGATGGAGACCAGTGTTGGCAGTACTGTGGCTGGCTGTTTCAGGAGCTTGGGTGCTCAGGAGGGTGGCCAATTCTAGCTTTTGCCTGGGAAAAACTTATGCAGGCTGTTTGCGGTCAGCTTGGCTTGGCTCCTGGTTACTCCATTGTGACTGAGTTTGCCCCCCTGTTCCTCAGATATTGTTCACACTGGGCACTGCCATGTTGGAAAATTTGAAAAGAAATTCTCAATGACCTATGCACTCCTGTGATCTGGCTGTTTCTCCTGGGAAGATAGCCAGATCCACTTTGAAACTGGAACTCAGGATGACATGCAGGGCTGCTGAACTGATGCTGGAGCTGTGAGCAGATACCACATGTGGCTTGTACCTAGAGTTCCTATTCAGACTGGTGACAGGGCCAGCCTGTCTCCAGTTGTTCCTGGGGTGGGAGTTTGCTGTTTAGCATGGTGACTGTCCTCAGTGGAAATTCAGCTACAGCCTGTGATTCAAAGTCAGCTGTGGGACCTCATGCTCACTACACAGTGACTAATGTTAGTCTCCCACCACTCAGATACCGTGCGCAATGGTTGATGACATCTTGGAGTCTCTGAAATTCTAACTTTTATAATAACCTAATTTAAGGTTGTTAGAACTTATAATGTTAGGCAAAGAACAAGAGTAGAGGCTAATTTGAAAGAGACATGGACCAAGTTGTGAAATAATTTAGGTACCATGTCGAAGAGATGCAGGGCATATGGAATAGAGAATTGAAGTGCTTAATTAGTAGTATTACAAAATTATTTTTGTATACTTAAAACTTCATTCCATTGTAGAGATTCAATTAGAGAAGGACAACACTGGAAGCAAAGAAGCCTTATCCGAAGGTAAAAGTAATGATGCCAGTCAGGACAGACTTCAATTTTTCACCAAATGGAGGAACAACAACTCATATTTTCTTTTGTAAAATTAATCTTATGCTTTGAAGGTCTTTTTTAACATTTATTTATTTATTTATTTATTTATTTATTTATTTATTT
>CAJQZJ010000542.1:449504-459601 GCA_907164525.1 Lophiomys imhausi | reverse complement strand
TTTTTTTTTGTCCTGGAGCTCTTTGGGTTAGGTGTTTATTGGCCTTTGTTTCCTCTTGTGGGAACTTTGCCCTAATCTGGCCATGTGATTTTGAAACCACCAGAGAGCCTTTCTCTCCTTACTGGTCATTTGTTTCAGCCCATGTGGTGGTGTCATCAGATACAAGGGACCTCCCTCCCTGTGGGAGAAATTTAAGGTTCCTTGAAGGTACCCATATAGGGCTTGGTTCTTCTATTGGGAACACACATCCAAATCCTCGTCCCATGGTTATTAGTGGGTCAGGTCCCCTCCACAATCCTGTGGCAGGATCTTTTCATTTTACCCATATGTCTATTTTATGATCTTGAATTGACCAATGTTTTTGGAAACATGAAAGAGTCTCATTTTTTTAAAAAAATTAGAATATTTAAAGTAAACAATGCCAGCCCAAGCTGTTGATGAGGGCTTATTCCCTTTTTGTTTTTGTAGTTGGGGTTTTAGGTTTTGGTGATGTCTCTCAACAATTGCCTGTCCCCTAGGATTATGAGGAATTCCTGTAGTGTTTAATCTGCCATTGGTAAAAGAAATTTTGAAGGGCCCTGCTAACAAAGCACGGTCCATTCATTATCTGTTTTTACCTGATGAGGTAGGCCTAGTGTGGCAAAACATTGTAAAAATTGGCTTTGTGGATGTTTAGCCTTTTCGCCCATATGGGCAGCAGACCAACAGGTGTGAGAGAAATATCAATAAAGACAAATATGTATTTAAGCTTTCCAAAGGGAGCATAGTGTGTCATGTCAGTCTGCCATAGTGTATCAGGTTGTAAGCCGCAGGGATTTACTCCCATCGGTAGTAAAGGAGGGACTTTTAGAAAAGGTAGGCAGGATTTACAAGTATGAACAATATTTTTTAAATCTCCAATCAGGATCTGGGGAAACCTTCTGTGAAGCCTTCTCCAATTAAGGTGAGTTAGATCATGAAGATTATGTGCCTCCTTTAGAGTAGCAGCCTCTCATCCTCAGGCTGTAAGCATGGATTCTAATTGGTCCACTTTGGGCGCCACCTGAAACTTCAATTTAATTACAATTGTATTTATTAACAAGTATAAACTGTAAGATTAGGTCGGCAGAGCAGCCAGCAGCCTGGCCCGCCTTAACTGGTGGCCTGACTTATCCTGGGAAAAAGCCTTGGACCAAGGGTGTCCTTCACCACCTGCAACCTAAACTCTGTTAACTAATATCCTCATTAATAATGATAAGTTGTTATATTAGGCCAGTAGAATTGCCAGCAGCTTAGTGGGAGATTCACAGGCATTCGGTGGGAGGCTGATGGCCCTGGATTGCTTGGACTGGTGGCCTATCAGCCGCTGTGGTCCTTTCCCCAATAATTAAATACACCAAAATTTTTTAATGTTTCAATACTTAGCCCTTAGATGGGCAGACTCTCAATTAGCTAATCTAAGTTATCCAGGACCACCCAATCTCAAATCACCATGTGGCCTGTTATTATTCTCAAACACATCTATCTGCTTCCATTTCTCCTGGTGGAAAGAGAGATTCTTCTGTGTAAAACACAGGATTCCTGTTTCTGTTTCAGGAAGTCCCACCTTCCTATACTCTTTCTGGCCAGCTAATTGGCTATCAGCGACTTTTATTAACCAATTAAGAGAATGCCTCAGAAGGGGTGGTAACCAGATCTGAGCATTGAAATAAGCCTATCAGAAGCAATGTATTAGACCTTCCCCAACAATAGTGTCTATTATTTCTAATTTCATTTACTTGAATTGTCTCCCTCTTTTTCTTAACTAGCCTAGGTATGGTTTATCTATTTTGGATATCTTTTTGAAGAAGCATCTCTGTTTCCTTGGTATTTGTTTTTATTAGCTTCCATTCTCTTTTCTTCTTCTATGATCTTTATTGTTTCTTCCCTTCTACTAATTTGGAGTTTTGGTTGTTCTTATTTTTATACTTCCCTCAGATGCCATACTAAGTTGTTTATTTAAGGAATTTCTACTTTTTAAATATGTACGTAGAATGTTGTATACTTTCCTTTTCATAATGTGATTTTTGCTTTTCTGTGACTTTTTATATATTGTGTTTCCATTTTCAATTATTCCAAGAAAATTTAAAATTTCTTTATTAATTTTTCCCTCTAAACTTCAAATATTTTTCTATAAGAATATTTATGTGACATCTCTAAATTTTATGTGAAAATATAAGGGACATATGAATAATATCAAAATCTGAATATAAAAATAACCATATTTTAAATTCCTTTATTGATTTTTTCCCTACAAATTTCAAATAATTTCTGTAAATATATTGATGTGAGATATCTAAATTTTATGTGAAAAATAAGATACATATGAATAACTTCAAATTTTGAATATAAAAACTAACAGAATGGCTGACATTATGCCTTTTGAATTTATTATAAGGCTACAACATTCAAAATAATGTGATCTTGGTGTAAAGATAGCTAACTGCTCAGTTAGGTAGAATGAAGAATCAGAGAGAGATCCACATATGCCTCTTGACAAGCAATTGATTATCTATAAAGGTTAAACGACAATTCAGCTGTGACATATAGTCTTTAAAACAAATAACTGTGAAATAATTAAATACCAGAAAATGGAGAAAATGAGCTCAACTCCATTATAAAATTATCTCAGTCATTTTTGAGTTAGGATCATAAACCTAACTGTAAAACTGAAAAACATAAATATTTCTGGAAAAAGTTATAGTAGAAAAATTTTATGATTTAGGCTCAAATTAAGATTTCCTGTGTGTGATGTGAAAAGCATAGTCCATAAAATTAAATTGATAAATAGAATTGTATTGAAGTTTAAAAATTATGTTCTTCTAAAAGGCATCATGAAGAAAATGAAAATACAAGTCAAAGATTCAGATAAAACATTTGTAAGTGAAACAGTGAATCATGGAATTTTATCCATTATTCCTTAATAATTGTAAAAAAATTAGTGATGTAAAAATAATTAAATCGCTGGGCGGTGGTGGCGCACGCCTTTAATCCCAGCACTTGGGAGGCAGAGGTAGGCGGATCTCTGTGAGTTCGAGGCCAGCCTGGTCTACAAAGTGAGTCCAGGACAGCCAGAGCTGTTATACAAAGAAACCTTGTCTCGAAAAAAACAAAAAAAAAGTAATAATTAAATAAAAAAAGGGAGAATCCCTGTAATGGACACATCACAAAAGAATATACTCTATAGCAAATAAGCACATGAGAAAATCTTCAAGGTCGATTATCTTTATGGAAATGCAAGTTATAAGAGATACCAGTAACATATACTAATGGACACTTGAAAAATATAAAAAGTTATTTCTCATTAGAAATTACTCTAACAGAAGATGCAAGATACCACTGTAAACCTATTTACAATGGTTAAAATTTTAAAAAGTCCTGACTATAATAATTATTGGTAGCTGTATTTGAACTGACAATTCCATACACTGCTAGTGGAAGTGTAAAATGATATTACAGAATATTTTGGAAAATAATTTAGTAGTGTTTTAAAAATTCAAATGCATATATACCTTATTATCCAATCACTCCACATTTTTGATACTTACATAAGAAGTAAAAGCATATGTTGATTATGAAGACTCATATACTTATCCCCATATAATCTTCACTTTTAAGGACTTCACATTGGAAATAACTCAAATTCCCATCAGCAAGTGAATGGGCGATCTAATTGTATTCCATACAAAGGACAATTGGTCAGCATTAAACAGAAAGAACTATTTATATCTTCGAATATGGATGACTCTCAAAATAATAGTTCTCTGACAGAGACTGGAAAATCAGGACATATTTATGTGTTAATATAGCCTTAATATAAAAGGCTACAAATGCAAACCAAATATCTAGTTGCAATTTTGTCATAACAAGTATAAGCTGAATATAAACAAACACTTCTTATCTCAGAGTACTGGAGGCTATAAACCTTCCATTTCTGTGCTCATGGACTTGGTTCCTGTTGGAAGCTGTGATAAAACATTGGTTCCCTCCTTTTTTCCTAGTTTCTGGTGATTTGCCTGCAATCTCTGGAATTTCTTGGGAGTAAAGAAGAGTCACATTGATCTCCAACTTAATTTTTATAAGACATTTTTCCTGTGCATGTTTGTGCTGAACATTTCCTTTTTAATGAGAACATCAATCATAATGGATTAGGGCCTACCCTAATCTTGATTACTTCACTAAATACCACACTTTCAAGTAGAGTTATGTCTGAAGTATTTAGCTTTAGGAATTCAGCATATGAATTTGGGGTAAGGAAACAATTAAACCCATAATACTAAGATATTCTTATAGAAAAACAAATTAATAGTGGAAATGCAGCATGAGGGTAAGAGCCAGAGGAAAGTAATGTGAGTGAAAATTTTTTAAAAAATTTATTTCTTTTCTATTTCATGTATATGGGTGTTTTGCCTGCGTGTATGTTTGAGCACCATGTGCATACACTCTCCATGGAGGCCAGAAGAGAGCATTGGATCTCCAGAAAATGGCATTTCAGATGGTTGTTAGCCTCCATGTAGGTGCTGGGATTTGAATTTCAGTCCTGTGGAAGAGCAGCCAGTGCTCTTAACTTCTTAGCCATCTATACAGCCTCTATAAGTATTTACTCATGAGGGCGATGACACTGTTCATGCTTTAATTATGCTAACAAATTCACAGGTATACTACTTATGCCAAAATATATCTAGCTACATGCTTAATTTATTATTTAAAACTTATGTGTATATGTGTGTGGTTGCATTGCCACAAGAAGACATTAAAGTATAGGAAGTTGTGAGTCACCATGTGTGTACTGGGAAACAAACCTGGGCCCTCTGCAAGAACAGTAAAGCACTTAACTCCACATGACACCTTATTACATAACAGTTGGAAATTATTAAAATTTTTTTTAAAGCTGGTACTAAACAGCAAAAATAGAACGCATTGAATGACTTAATGGAATGTTGGTTTCTGGCTTTAGTTTATATATGATGTGTGCTAACTGACTTAATATCTGAAAGAGGATTAATTTGGGGCAGGAATAGAAGGTACTGACTTCAACTTTCTTTGTATCAACTGATAAAGATATCATAAGACAAGCAATGAGAATGTCAAGGAGACAGTTGTGTGAATATTTGGAATTCAGGAGTGAGCTCGTGATTGAATAAAGGAGTTACATTAAGGATGGTAAAAGTTGTAGCACAAATAAGAATCCCCAGAGCAATAGCACAGCATGAAAACTGAGATCGAAAGCCAAAGCCCTCAAAATCGATCATTCAGAGGATGTAGAAGGGAGGAGCTATCAACAGAGATAGACAGGGATTTCTGAGAATAAAAGGTAGAGATCTGAGGGTAATGATGTTATACAAATTCAATTGACAATTCCAAGGAAGAGTGTGTCATTATCTATTAGTTACCAGGAGGCGATCTTGTGTAAGCTTAAAGAATGTGCAGTAACAGCTCCACATACAAAACTAGGGTAGATAAATACAGGCTACAATGATTTCAGCTTTTACAGTGTTTGATAGTGAGCTAAGGATATACAAAACCTTCAAAAAACTTGTGGTAAATTCATAATGGGGTATGTAAAGTATGTTAAAGAGTTATAATATTAAATAAAGTGTATACTTTTGAAATTATTACAACTATAGTGAAAATGCACATATTAAATTACTGCTATACTTGGGACAGTCTGTTAAAATTTACTTTGTCTTTAACTCTACTTCCAGGCAATTACCTGTATCTCACAAAGATTTAATTTTAATCTGTCATATCTGAAATGTAGTAAATTAGTTTTTTTAATGAGCTGCTAAGTTGGGAGTGTTGAAGCAAAAATACAGAATCACATTAAGCTGGAGTCTTAGGAAAGCATGGACAGGATAGTGAAATTCAGAATGTAGAACCAAGATGGAACTGATTTAACAGTCAATCTCAACTTCTGGGCTAGCAGAGGGGTGGCAATTTGGTAAGTACACCAATAAAATCTATGGGTAAGCAAGCCTATGATTCAAGTCAGCAGGGTGTTGAATAGAAGCTCTATATGGGAACCTGGAACACTTGGTGATCAACAAAGACAAGTGTCTGTGGTTAGTGCTAAGATTCCTCTGACAAACTTTAAGGTACAGTTTCTCTGAACTTTGCCTGTTTCTTAGTCTCTGTTGGACCATCATATGGCTTCGTGAAAATAGCAAATATGAAATAGTTTCATGATGTCTGAGGGGTACAGAGATTGTTCCTCCCCATTGAACATATACTATCAATCAATTTGGTTACTACAGGAAATAATTTCCACAATAAGAGGAAGAGCACAAATGTTCATTAGAATCCTGTTTATTTGTGAAAAGTAGCACTCCTTTTAGTAATGAGAGATGGATGAAGTCACCTAGATCAATTAAAGTCAGATATGACAAATGCTACAGGAGCACGTTTCTATTCTTTGTGTTGATATATATGTATATGTAGATATGCTAGTTTGAGTTTGCACGTGCATATGAAAGTACACATGCACATTTGCTGTGTGCATGTGGAGTCCAGAGGACAACCCCTGGTGGCATTCCTCAGGCACCACCCCGCCCCCTTTTTTGAGTCAGGGTTTCAGATTGGCATGGAACTCGCTGAATATGTTAGATTGACTGGTCAGTGAGCTCCAATGATATGCTTGCCTCTGCCTCTTCAGTGCTGATATTAATAGAGTGCACTACTATGACCAGCTTTTATAGGTGGGTTCTGGGATTGGCAAGCCAAGCACTTTAGTAACTGAACTATCCCTTGGGGCTCGGGGCTCAGTTATTTATTTATTTATTTTTTTTTAAGTGAAAACAGCATAAAGCTTGATGTACCTGGTATCTCTGGGAAATGAGAAGGATTCCTACTATTCATTGCCAGAATAATTCATATTCATTTTTCTCAGAACATTGCTCGTTGGAAAGTGTGTTTAAGCAGCTTTTAAAATGCTTATACTTTGGGTTTGGAAAACAATCAAACCCTCTTGGCAAAGACCTATACCCTGGGAGTCAGGATGATGGTGCAATTAAAATCATGTTTTCACTTGCCAAGAAAGTCACTGAATAAGCATGCTTGTAGTGTAGCCCAGAGAAAGGGGATCCCCACAGTTGCCACACTTTGGGCACTGCGCCAGAAATATGATTGCATTAGTTGGATACAATTGTCTCAGCTCAAGTGTTCCACATGTTTCCAGACAAAACCCTGAGCTAAAGGGGAAATGGGGGAAAGCAAGAAAGGAACAAGTAAAAAGGAAGAGAAAAGGGAGCTCAACTGAAGTCTGATAGTGTCTGACATGAGTCTCTGACTTGGGGTGTATGTGCAAGTTATGTGCCACATAAATAAACAAAGTCAATATGGTTTTTAATATCAGAGAAACAGAGTAAGATTAACTCCTAAGAGTGTATGTTTTAAAAGACCAAACACAGGTGAAGTTCTCAGTGACCTTTAAGCTCATGGAGTCATTCAATAGGAATATGCAATTGAGAACATTATTAGTGGCTTGGTTGCTCTTGAAAAATGGTGGCAAGGAGGTGGGGTAGGTCCTGTACCCATTGTCTCGAAAGCTGGGCTGTGTGTTCTGCATAGAGAATTTTAGTGGTTTCTGTTTTTGTTTTTTTCTTGCTTTTTAATCTCCTATATTGTGGATTTGTTGCTGTTTTTCATAGTAAAGCACTTCATTATACAATTGCTTAATCAACCATTTATGATAACTCATAACATGGGACGAAGGTTAGAGGAAAAGAGAGAGAACAGAGAGAAGGAGGAGAGAGAGAGAGAGTTTATAAAGCTTAGGAAAGCAAATATTTGAACTCAAGCAGTTGAACTACAAATCTTGCACTGCTTAAACAGAATAATTTTATTTAAAAACATTTATATTTATTAGTACTTAACAAATATCTATAAAATACCTATATCCTATAACCTAATATATCATATCTAAAGCCTAATACCTTTAAACAATATCTAAGAATATTTAATCAACCCCACTTTAATTTTCTTCAAAGGATATTAAAATTCTCTAACGCAGGTCCATTCGGGCATCTTGGTTAAAAGTACAGCTCTGGTAATTACAGCAGAATTATCTTCAGCTTGGTTCAATTCCCTGTGGGCTTAGCTTTGCAGGTTTGTGCGATCAGTTCCACAGTCTCATCAGTCCATGCATTATTCACGGGTCAGGATTTAAAGTCTGTAATAGCAATTCCCCGGCATCCACCAGTCTCAACTCTCCTCTGCCCAAGCTTGTTTCAGGCTTCACTTATCGTTAGCGCACCTTATGCAGTTTGATTCTGCTGACAACTGCTATAAGTCTCTTCGGCTTAAAGTTCTTTTCTTTGCTTGGGCTATTTTCTCATGACCTCAGGGCATACAGCCTACATTGCTTAATCTCCAATGCATTTATTTGTTCCTCTTCTCGGTCATGGGGCAAGAAAGAGTCATGTGAAGCCCCCAAGTTTATATAGGGGGTTGTCTCATGATCTTCTGAAATGTCCCATGCATTCTCGGACTCTTTTGAGAGAATTTGCAATTCTGGTGACTTTTGCCACACCTCCACCGGGCACCCTTCAAAGGTCTCAGTCCAATCTGGACTCATCTTGTAAGGCTATTAGCAGCTGAAACCAATTGCTAGCCATAAACCCTCTTTTTAGTCCATGTGCTGCCATGCCAAGTGCCCACATGTGCCAGGTTGATCTTCTTGCCCTGGAAGAATCCTACTCTATTTCTAACCTATTATACACGGCTCATCACTACTCACACAGTCCTTCCTAAGCATCTTGAGAAAGACCATAGCTACGGGCGTTAGTTTGGATAGGGAGGGAAAATGGAAGGACATGGGTATGAATTTGGTGGGAGGTTTATGCCTAGAGTAGCTCTTGTCATACTAAACCATGATTCTAACTGCATATGTTCCAGAGTCTGCAAATCTATCACTTTATCCTTAGCCAGTCCACCTCAACATGCTTTATGGAATTGGCCACAAAACCCAGCTATATGCACAGATAGAATTATGTCCCTGACAAGGCAGAATGATTTTTCCATTAGTTCCAACAACATTACTGAGTTACTCAGAGGTTCCCACAGTTTAAATCTATACAAAACTGTCAAACTGTTTTGGTTGTCTGGAAGACCACTCGTTTGAAAGGACTCCTTAAAAGTCTTAAAACTATAGCTACTCCTTCAAATGGAATGGGGAGCTTTGTAAAAAGCCCAAGGCAGTTACAGGTGGTGCAGTGGGTGTGCCTGCTAACCAAGTGACCTTGAACTTCAGCAAGCTCATCTGATCAGTTCTGCACCTGGCTCAGGAAATCCTGTTCTCCAGGTGGAGGGTGGGGTTTTCTGCCTATAATTTGAAGCAGCTCTGTCATCTTCCTAGTGTTTTTAGAAATAGGTGTGCCCCAGAAGAACAGATCCTTATCTGGCCTTACATGTGGGTGGGGTCATAACAGCTAGACAATTCTGAGATGGAAGAATAAAAACCTCAAGCAATCATGTTGAGGTATGTGAGAGTTTGTGTACGCTACCAGTCAAGTGTGTAGAGTCAAAAGCAGAGTTAGGATTCCCAGACAATCCCAGTAAGATTTTGCCCTGTCTGTTTGCTAGAAGCTCCTTGATGTAGTGCAATGCTAGGGGTGTATAGCTTAAGTGAAAAGTGATTGATTTATGTTAACTATTTTCAAATATGTAGCACTGTACTTGTTTTAAATATAAAAAGTACATCTTCCTTTGGTTACCCTTCATTGAAATGTAGTTATCCACACCAGTAGCTTAAAGCTACACCTCTTCATGGATAGATTGCTAAATGTAAACTCTTAGACACTGAATGAAATGATGGCACTCACATCAAACAAATGATATTGTTACCTGAAATATCACTTATGCCTCTTGAAACAAACCCTTTCTATCAAGTAAAAAATAGAAGACACAGAACATGAATGTATTAAAATCTTACTTAAGGTGGGACTTCTAAAGCACTACATAAAATATCCAGATCAGTGAGTAAGACACTCAAATCAATCTGGGGAGTTTCTAAAACATATGTAAAACCTAGTTTTCTTCTTCTTCTTCTTCTTCTTCTTCTTCTTCTTCTTCTTCTTCTTCTT
>CAJQZJ010000542.1:350085-448851 GCA_907164525.1 Lophiomys imhausi | reverse complement strand
ATCTATCTATCTATCTATCTATCTATCTATCTATCTATCTATCTATCATCTAACTAGTTATTCTTTTTTTTTTTTTTTGGTTTTTCGAGACAGGGTTTCTCTGTGTATCCTTGACTGTCCTGGCCTCACTTTGTAGACCAGGCTGGCCTCGAACTCGCAGAGATCCGCCTGCCTCTGCCTCCCAAGTGCTGGGATTAAAGGCGTGCGCCACCACCGCCCGGCTTAGTTATTCTTTTATAGGAAGATGCTACATGTAATATTTTAATTTTATTTTCACTTAAAAATTTATCATAGACAACTTTACTTTTAAATAAACAATTCTACACTACCCAACCAATACAAAAAGCTCCATGATGACTTTATATAGCTACATGTTTCAATTTCATATTAAACCTTCCTAAGGCCTCTATTAGGTTCTATGGAATCAGTCATCTCTTATTGAGCCATGTCTTGTGCTAGATATTCATATGGTACAATTTCCTGTCCACAGTGTACCTCCAACAAAACAAGACATTAGATGTATCTTATTCTTCATGTACTTACTATTCCAGTATAATATGGTATCACTGCTGAAGCTTTATTTATTCTGACTACAATTCTCATTCTGTGATTCCATGAAGGTATTGAAACATGTCACATTACCACAGAAGACAAACAAAACTTATTTGAATCTTAATATCAATAACCTGTGTGATTGTTCAGCAAATTTCCCTTAGAAAAACATTATAGTGAACTTTTAAAAAGTTTGTCCTTTATGATGTTTTGGTATAACCCAGAAAATTTGTAAATGAAATGAGAATTTAGCTGGAGAAGGAATTAATTTTTCACTCAGAAACAATAACTAAGGTTTCCTGTGGGAAGCAATGAAGCTTTTCAAATTAGCTACTTTATTTGATATCCAGGCAATAGTCAAGGTTTCAATAGTTCACCAAACACATGACTGCTTTATTTTGTTTTTAGCTATAGTCATAGCTTTATGTTGCCATGGACAATACAGATATGTGTTATCATGCTTTTATATCAAAATGGAAAAACTAAGGTAGACTGAATAGCAGGTGGATTGGAAGAATGAAACCTTGTTCATGGCCACCATGGCAGTAAAATCCATTTGACCAAAAGGGACCTTTAATTCCTTCATGGCATAATACTAGTTGATGAAAATGAAATGGTGCACTGTCAGACTAAGGTTAGATGTACAACAGAGTCCAAGCTTCTGAGGGTACACCCTGTGTGTTTTATCAAGATCATATGTTTGGAAAAAGTTAAGTAGGATTGGTCTCTCTACTGTTACTTTGCCTATGATTCTGTTCTCTTTCAGATTTATTGAATTTAAAACAAAGAAAACTATAGATTTGTAAATTTTGGCAAATTTGCTAGGACAAACTTTAAGATTAATATATGTTTCTTGTCAGCAGTAATTTGTTGATTATGGTTGGCTCACTGTAGGATTGTCTATTTCTTTTCTAGTGTAGAAATTCCTGATGGCGTAGTCTTAAGCATTCTAAATGTTAATTGGTCCTGTTTGCTATCTGTTACTTGCTTTTTCTCTGATTGGTTAAATAAATGCTAAGGCCTGGAGATTGGGCAAACAGAGGTAGGCAGGACTAAGGCTCATGGGCTTTTTGGAGATACAGAGCATCTTGGGAAGAAGAAGGCCAGAGAAAAGCCAGAAATAAACAAGGAAGACACGCCATAGGGTAGATTAAAGAAGATCCTTCCATGTGGCCTGGAGCATTGGCTTAGCGTGGAGAATAATAGTCCAAAGGGATGTATGTATATATGGGGTCATATTTGGGTAATAGAATTATGAGCTAGCTTAGATGGGCTACCTGCACAACCCAGGCCTAGGCTTGTTAAGATCCACATGGTGTCTGTGTTTATTCATTTATAATGGCAGGTTAAGGATTTACACCACCGAACCAATTAAAGATAATATAAATACTGGTTAAATAGTTCATTAGCTATTTTTTTCTACAAATTCATGTTTTTTTTTTTTTTTAGTTTATAGTACACACTTGTGGAGAGTTGTAGATTCTAGGAAATATTGTACCATTCCAGCTTTATGACCTCAGCTCTTCAACGTATTCATGCCTCAATTTCTCCACGTCAATATGGAACCACAATAGTGAGAGGTTGTGTATAAGTGAGGGATGCTTGATATCTTCTGGAAATACATGATATGAGGAACAAGAAGGAACTAAAACCTGTTTTGTACCACATTAAGTGTGTTGAACCCCTATGTGAGTGAGGAGTAGAGTAGCAGGCATCTTCTAATTCTGGAGTACTGACTAGTTAATTGCCGTAAGTGTGAAAGGGCATTTCTGTAGCATATGCACATATTGGATTTTTATAAAAAGAAATCAAAGGGACTATAAGGAAAAGGTGATTCTAATGCTTTGTCAAACCATCAAGTATAAAGGGAAATTATATAGTTTGATAATCCTTGTCATATCCTTGCCATTTTTGGCTTTTAGCACTGAATTTAATTCTTGGCTTGTGTTTTTTTTTTTTTAAATAATACTTAATTTGTGTATTCTCAAAAAGCAGGACCAAAGACCAGTGAGTCTTAATACCAGAATCAGACTTTTGACCTGAGTGTTTAAACAAGCAAGTAAGAAGCAGGCAAAACTAATAAACAATAACAAGACCTTTCTAACAACCTGAATTATGGGAAGTACTAAGTTGGCCATGTTTTAAGAAATCCCAAGAAATTTGACAGACACCTATGGTAAAGAGGACTTGCCATCTGATAGAGCTTCAGCCCCTTAGGTCTCTTTCTTTGGTCTCTTCATTAATAGTATATGAATCTGATCTTTGATACAGATTTGTTTATTTTGGGGAAGCCCTTATGGAGATGGAAAGGTCATTTGGATTAGGTACAAGACTGCTTCAATTGCCAAACAAGTTCAATTTATAAAACCCTTACTGACTGCATGTTTTATACATTGCCCTGAGGATGGTGATGTAGGGAAAACAGACAGACAAGGAATAACTATCTCCATCTGCTAATAGCTCACAATTTAGTATGCAGTATGTAGGTTAACACAAACCTCATGTGAGTCCCACAGACTATAAAAAGAGATGAAGAGAAAACCAAGTAAGTGAACTTATCGTGAATTATTTCTAAATATTCTTACACAATTTGTAGAAATCCCATGAGACATGGGGGTCACCACATAAGAGGATTTTCAGGGAACTGTGAGTATGCTGCCCACCCAAACCTCCAGGACTCACTCCTAAGACAAATAGACACAGCAGGGGTTATGTCTAAGCATTTTCCATTTTTCATGTTTGTTCTCTGGCTTATATATGGATCCAAATGGGTGTTTCCACATGAGGCTATGTGGGCCAATCACATTAAAGGTCATCCTATCACACCACATAGCACAAACCTGGTAACATGGTGATCATGCACTGGTCAGGAGCATGGAAGTTTTGCTCACCCAATCAGCTATACCCAAGATCAGGCTTTAACTCTGCCCCAGCATCTTTCAGCAGGTGCCATCTTAGATATCTCCCACAAGTTACTTTCATTTTCTCAGCAACGAAGCATTTCTCATAAGCCTTCATTTCCGAGGTCCCCACAGTAATTTGCCATTATTTTTTCTTCTCCCTGCTCTCCTATTTACATGCTCAAATCAAGACATTTAGGGCCATGTCCCCCAGAAGGGTTGTTGCTAGTCAGTCACTACTTTCAGTATAGTTCTTATATGGATTGAACTGTGTCTTTCTAAAAGATGTTGCTGCCAACCAAGTTGATGGCACACATTTGTAATCCCAGCACTTAATAGGCTGAGGCAGGAAGATCACAAGTTTGAGGGCAATCTGAGCTAAGTAGCAAGATCCATTCTAAACAAAAGTTGATGTTCTTGCAATAGGAAATTGTGAGTGGATATTTATCTACAAATTGGAAGTTGTAATCAATTTAAGAAGATGTTATAGTGAAGTAGGATGGGGCGTTTGCCTAGTAGGGTTGATATCATCATATGAAGAGGAAAATGTGGGCTAAAACTCAAATACACACAAAGAGAATACATTTGAAGATGGAGACAAGGATCAGAATAATGAGTTTACCAGTCAAGTAGTACCAAGAATTGGTGGCAAATTTTAAACTCAAGGAGAGAAACATGGAACAGTCTGTTTGTTTGTTTATTTGTTTATTTATTTTTGTCTTCCTGGAGCACCCAGAAACCAATCTTGTTCTTGATTTCAGATATTCAGTCTCTATAACTTGTAAGGATTCAATTTCTGTCATTTTAGGATACTGTTTGTATTTCCTCATTATAGCAGTTCTAGGGAATTAATGCCTTAGAACATCTCTTGTCTCTAACATGCGGTTTAGCACTCATCTAGTATCTTCATTGGGTACTGGTAGAAGAATATTACCAATAGGAAAAATAAGTAATATTACTGAGTATTTATTCTGTTGGAAATCCTATCCTAATGAATCTTTAGTTGAATTTAATGTTTATAAGACCCATGTGGTGTACATATTATCATGTTCATCATATGGAAAAAAGAACAGAGTCAGATGTGGTGGAATATACCTTCAATCTCTACATTTGGGAGGCAGAGACAGATTGATATCTGTGAGTTTGATCTTATCCTGGTCTATGTAGTGAGTTCCAGCTACAAGCCAGGCTTGAGATCTTGTTTCAAGAAAGAGAGAGACAGAGAAAGAGAGCAAGAGAGGATGAATCTGATATTAAATAATTTATAAAGCCTAAAGTAGTGCAAAGCTGGGGCTTCCACTCAAGTTTATTTGACTGCTTTTCTGGGAAGGGTAATGTGGATAAAACACAAGGCCTTGATCATAGTAGTCATACACTATGCCACCAAACTAAATCTTCATCCCCTCTTTGGTCTCCTTTAATTTTCTGATACAATGTTTTCAATAATACATAGAAACTAGAAAATATCTATTGGCCTTTTTTATATTCTCATAGTTTTTTTGAAAATAGGTTCTCAAATTCTTCTTATAATAATAATTAAAGTATTATAACAGGATAGCTAGTGATTTCCTGTTCAATAGACCAAGAATGATGGGCTTGACCTTATGTTAGGCATTCTGGTAATGCAAAACCAGAGTACATTGTCTACATACCTGGAGTTGTGATTGCCAGGGAAGAATGTCTACACAGGCATGGAATATACTCAAGTAAGTACTAGGATATCTATTGGTTCTTCAGCTGAAATTTATATTGGACTGATTGTATACACAAATGCAGTTGTAGTAATGCAAAGAGATTCCTTGTATATTTTCCCCAGTTTCTTCTAAGGGAAAACATTTTTCAGAACTATTTTATAATAGCATATTCAGAAAAATGACACTGATGCAATCTATTCATCTTATTTAGTGTTACTCAGTTTTACTTGAACTAATTTGTGCATGTGTATATATTAAATTCTCTACAGTTTTATCACCATTTTCAGTTGTTTGTGACCACTTTTGGTTGATGGGTAAGTAGCTAGAATCAAAACAAACAGCTATTCTGTTAAAAATTTGATGGGGTAGTGTTAAGCATTCTAAATGTTAATTGGTCCTGTTTGCTGTCTGTTACTTATATTGACTCTGATTGGTTAAATAAAATGCTCAGGCCAGAGATTGGGCAAAGACAGAGAAAGGTGGGACTTCCTGAGATTAGAACAGGAAGCCTGTGCTTTAGACAGAGTATAAAAGCATTGCAGCCAGGAGCAGGAAGAAGGAGGCACACACCATGGGTTACAAAAAAGAACCTCATTCCACATGGCCAGGAACATTGGCATATCATAGAGAATGGCAGTTCAAGGGGACATATGTATATATGGGGTCATATTTGGGTAATAGAATTAAGAGCTAGCATAGGTGGGCCAAGATTGCTCAATTCAGGCCAAGGCTTGTTAAAATCCATGGTGTCTGTGTGTGCTCTTCTATAATGGATGGTTAAGGATTAGCTGCCAAATCAATTAAATATAATATAAATACTGTTAAACAATTTAACTAATTATTTCTACAAAAGACACTCAACATAATTTAATTAAATTTTTTCTACAAATATTTAGCAATATTTAGTTATCTATAGTTCATTCTGTCTTAAATTTCTAAGTAGTATTTCATGATATGGTGTACTATGTGCCTATGATGTACTGTGTTTGTTACATTATTCACTTGATGAAGGAATTCTGAACTATTTCCAGTATTGAATAGTGTAAAATCTTGCTATGAATATTCATATGCTGATTTTTTGGTGAATGTCTTGATTCTTTTGGAATAAATGTCCAAGATTACAATTGTGCAATACAGTAATTGCATGTTTACTTTTATAAGAAGTGGCCAAACACTTTCCCAGAATGACTGTGCAATTTTGAATTCTCAACAAGAATGCATGAACAATCCACTTTTCTGAATCCTTTCCAGCATTTTGTGTTGCAACATTCTTCTTTTAAATTTTATTTCTTTTGATAGATATGTATGATATTCCAATCTAGTTTTAATTTTCATTTCCTGGATTCCTAGTGATATTGAAATGTCTACCATCTCTTCTATCTATCTATCTATCTATCTATCTATCTATCTATCTATCTATCATCTATCTATCTATCTATCTGTCTTTCTGTCTATATATATCTCAAAGATATATATCTATATCAAAGATAGGTAGATAGATAAATAGATAGAGGCAGAGGGAGATAGGTAGACATAGAGAAAGACAAAGAGTGAACACCAGGCATAAAGTGAGTCTTGAAGATAGTCATTTCTGAGCAGAATAATAACAATGAACAGGATTGGAACTGGAATTGAAGGAGTGGAAGAATACACAGATTCTGGCTGAATGTATAAAGTAACTATTATAAACAAAGATGTAGAATGGTTGGTGGAGCCAGATAGCAGGGGCCAGCGTGGAAGCAGTCCGAGTGAAGGGAAAACTGACAGGGACACAGCGGAGCTGTGCTCATGTTGTGCAGCATTCTGAGATGGGCAGGCCCATCTGGGCTCAGCCAGTCAAGCCTGGGCAATCCAAGTCCATGAGCTAGGCATCTGAGTGCTCAGAGGAACAGAGTGTCCAGACATGGGAGGTGGAGCTCTACTTATTGTAGTAGAAGAGCCTGTGGGTCTGAGCAAATCAGGACCCCAGATGGCAGCTTCAATCCCCAAGCAGAGGTCCTCCATGGCTTCCAGAGAGCCCAATTCCACACGGTTGGTCCTGCACCCAAAAAGAGGACCAGGAGAGTCACTGGAATGGTAAGATCGGGGTGGATCATCCTGGTGTGTACAAAATAGCAGCAGATGGCTGGCTTGGTGGTAGTAGAAGTGGGAGACCAATGAGGTATCCTGAGTTGCAGCACTTTTGATGGGTCACAGACTACCAGTTAGATCATCCCTGTGAGTGTGCCGCAGGCTGGTCATCCAGTCTGCACTGTCGAGAATTCCAGCCTTGGTGCAGTGAGGAAGTCTAGGGCAGTTGCACAGCTGCTTGAATGCTTCTGGCTGAGAAGCACAAATGACACCTAGGATTCTCAGGGAACCACAGGGGGACAACACAACCACAGATCTAAACTTACAGATAACCATTACTCCCCCCCCCCAGCCCTAGTGGGCTGCCCTGGGATACAGTGCTTCTGGCTGAGAAGTTCAGTCTGCACCTGGAATTTCCAGGGAACTGCAGGGGTGGACCACTACCACAAACCTGACACCTGGGCTGTGGAGGAACTGTCACACTCATCGCTGGTTCTGACAGGCAGCCCTAAGACAAAGTACTTCTGACTGAGAAATGCATAGTGCATCTGCGATCCACAGGGAACTGCAGAGGTAGACTTTGCTCACAGACTTGTCACCCAGGCTATAGGAAGAGCTGGATACTTCACTGGCTCTAGAAGGCTGCCCTGGAACACAGTACTTCTGGCGAGGAAGTGCAAACTGCATGTGTGAATATAAGGAAATTGCAGGAGTAGACCTCACTCACAGACTTGTCATACAGGCTGCAGGGGTACAGTCAGACACCCTGCTGGATCTAGCAGGCTGCCCTGGGACACAGTGCTTCTGGCTGAGAAGCACAAAACTCATCTGTGACTTCTGGGGAACTGTAGGGGTAGACCTTACCCACAGACCTGACACTCAGGCTATGGGAATGGCCAGATATTCCATATGCTCTAGTCTACAGTCTTTGTCCCCTGCTGACCACCACTGACCTCACTAGGAAGACCAGTAGGATCTCAGGATCCTGTAGGCTGAAATAACACACACACACACACACACACACACACACACACACACACCACCCAATCTCTGACCAGGATACCCACCTGGGACACAGCAGGAAGGGGTGAGCTGAGGATGGCTACTGATATCCAGCCTGCAACACAAGGCCCTACCCATCTTGTAGAGAGGTATGGATCATCAAGATCATATAGACTGGACACCAAAGCTCTTTCCTTAGTGCCAAGTCCAGAGGGCAGCAGGACCAATCAGCTAAGGACAACCAGATGGTTAAAGGCCAGTGAAAGAACAAAACTGACAAAAGTCAGTGAAATATGACTCCAACAAAACTCAGGTATTCGAATACAGCAAGCTCTGAGAATCCCACCACAGTTGAAACACAAGAAAATGAGGACAAAACTATACTTATGAAAATGATAGAGATCGTAAAAGAAGAAAAATCTTTTAAAGAATTTAAAGAAATCACAATGCAACAGATGAAAGAAATGGAGAAATCCATTAAAGACATACAGGAAAACTCAATCAATCAAGAGAAAGAAAGGGAAAAAGCCATTAAAGAAATATAGGTAATGATAATCAAGCTGGAGAAGGAAATGAATAAAACAGTTCAAGACCTGAAATTGGAAATGGAAGCAACAAAGAAAAGACAAGGAAAGACAATCCTGGAGGTAGAAAACCTAGGAAAGAGAGCAGGAATGATAGACACAAGTATCATCAAAAGGATACAAGAAATGGAAGACAGAATCTCACATGTGGAAGTCTCCATTGAAGAAATCAGTACAAGAGCCAAAAAAAAAAGAGAGAAATCTAAAAACTTCCTCACGTCTAACATTCAAGAAATCAAGGACTCAATGAAAATATGGAACCTAAGAATTGTAGTTATAGATAAAAGAGAAGACTCAAGAATCCAAGAACCAGGAAACATTTTCAACAAAATCGTAGAAAAAAATTTCCTAAATCTAAAGAAAGAGATGCTTGTAAAAGTCCAAGAGCATACAGAACACCAAATAGATTAAACCAGAAAAGAAATTCCTCCTACCACATAAAAATTGAAACCCCAACTGTATAAAACAAAGAAAGAATATTAAAAGTTGTAAAGAAAAAGATCAAGTAATATATAATGGCAGGGCCATCAGAATCATACCTGACTTTTCCTCAGAAATTTTAAAAGACAGAAGAGCATATAACATAGAAGCAGATGCCCTAAAAGCCCTAAGAGACCACAGCTGCCAGCCCAGACTATTATACCCAGCAAAATTTTCAGTCACCATAGATGGAGAAAACAAGATATTCCATGACAAACTCAAATTTCAACAATATTTTTCCACAAATCCAGCTCTACAGAAGGGAAACTCCAACACAGGGTAGATAACTACACCCAAGAAAACACAGTAAACAAATAACCCCACTGCAGCTAAACCAAAAGAAACACACAAACATGCTACTACCACCTCCACCAAAATAACAGGAAATAACAATCAATGGTCATTAATATCTCTCAGCATCAATGGACTCAACTCCCCAATTAAAGGACACAGGATTGCCAAATGGATTTGGAAACAAGATCCAACATTCTGCTGTATACAAGAAATGCACCTTACCAACAAAGATAGACTTTACCTAAGAGTAAAGGGCTGGAATAAAGTCTTCCAAACAAATGTTCCCAAGAAGCAAGCTGGAGTAGCCCTTCTAATATCAAATAAAATAGACTTTCAACCAAAATTAATTAAAAAAAACATAAGGAAGGGCACTACATACTCATCAAAGGAAAAAAATCAACAAGATGAGTCTCAATACTGAATATCTATGCACCAATATAAAGGTACCCATATTTGTGAAAGAAATATTATTAAAGCTTAAACCACATATTGATCCCCACACATTAACAGTGGGAGACTTCAACACCCAACTCACACCTACAGACAGGTCATTAAGACAGACACCAAACAGAGAAATAATGAAACTAACAGAGCTCATGAACCAAAGGGATCTAACAGATATCTACAGACTATTTCACCCAAACACAAAAAGAATATACCTTCTTCTCAGCACCTCACAGAACCATCTCCAAAATTGTCCATATCATTGATCACAAAGCAAGTCTCAACCTATACAAGGAAATAGAAATAACCCCATGTATTTTATAGGATCCCTATGGATTAAAGCTGGACATCATCAACAACAACAGAAACAACAAAAAGCCTACGTATTCATGGAAACTGAACAACTCACTACTCAATGATCACTGGGTCAGGGAACAAAACAAAAAAAAAAAGAAGGAAATTAAAGACTTTCTAAAATTCAATGAAAATGAAGGCACAACATGCCCAAATTTATGGGACACCATGAAAGCAATGCTAAGAGGACAGTTCATAGCACTAAGCGTCTTCAAAAAGAAATTGGAGACAGCTCATAATAGCAACTTAACAGCACAAGTGAAAGCTCTAGATAAAAAAGAAGGAAACACTTCCAAAGTGAGGAGATGGCAGGAAATCATCAAACTTAGGGTTGAAATCAATAGTTTAGAAACAAAAAGAACAGTACAAAGAATTGGTGCAACCAAAAGCTGGCTCTTTGAGAAAATAAACAAAATAGACAAACTCTTAGCCAAAATAACTGAAAGGCAGAGGGAAAATATCCAAATCAACAAAATCAGAAATGAAAAGGGAGATATAACAACAGACACTGAGGAAATTCAAAGAATCATTAGGAGAGAAAGTTAAAGCATTTCCACTAAAATCAGGGACAAGGCAAGGCTTCCTACTCTTTCCATATCTCTTCAACATAGTACCAGAAGTTCTAGCCAGAGCCATAAGAACAACTAAAGGAGATCAAGGGGATATAAATTGAAAATGAAGAAGTCAAAGTATCCATATTTGTAGATGATATGATAGCATACATAAATGACCCCAAAAATTTCACCAGAGAACTCCTGCAGGTGATAAACACCTTCAGGATTGTGGTTGAACACAAATTTAACTCTACAACATCAGTATCCCTTCTTTACACAGAGGATAAATGGCCCGAGAAAGAAATTAGGGAAACACCACCCTTCACAATGGCCACAGATAATATAAAATACCTGTGAGTAACTGTAACTAAGCAAGTGAAAGACCTGTATGACAAGAACTTCAAGTCCCTGAAGAAAGAAATTGAAGAGAATATTAGCACATGGAAAAATCTCCCATGCTTATGGATAGGTAGGATCAGCATAATAAAAATGGCCATCCTACTGAAAACAATATATAGATTCAATGCTATTCCTATCAAAATACCAACACAATTCTCTACAGACCTTGAATGAACAATTCTCAACTTCATATGGAAAAATAAAAACCCAGAATAGCTAAATCAATCCTGTACAATAAAAGAAAATCTGGAGGTATCACCATCCCAGATTTCAAGCTGTACTACAGAGCAATAGTAATAAAAACAGCATGGTACTGGCATAGAAACAGACTGGTGAATCAGTGGAGTTGAATTGAAGACCCAGAAATAAACCCACATACCTAGGTCACTTAATTTTTGACAAAGAAGCCAAAACAGTACAGTGGAAAAAGGAAAGCATCTTCCATAAGTGGTGTGGTCTAACTGGATGTCAACATGTAAAATAATGCAAATAGACCCATACTTATCACCTTGAACAAAACTTAAGTCCAAGGGAATCAAAGACCTAAACATAAAACCAGACACACTGGGGGGATCCAAGATGGCGACGGCCTGCGCGGATGCATTTTGAACTTGGGGAAAACAGCCATAAAGCCACAGAGTTTTAAGATGCTGTGCAATAATCTGAGTGACTCGACCCCCTGGGTCTCACCCAGCTACCCAGGGACCATTAAAAGTCCTTGGGCAGGAAGGACTCTCCTCCCCTTTCTTGGACACGCATAGAAGCCGCTGAATCTGGGAATCAGGAGCCCCCACCAGGAGAGACACTGGGTAAGATCCACTCCAATACCCAGCGGGCAGATTCAAACCCCACACACGGTTACTCACCAGCCTACTGGGCCCCCAGATCCCATTCAGGCGTTCCAGCTATTTATCGAAAGGTTGTGGACCTGTGGGAGTGCCATATACTCTAAGCTGCGCCACAGTGGCAGGGCGAGCAGCTGCTGACGGTTCCACAACATGTCAACCCAGCGGCCAGTGGGTCCACAGTGGCATTTTGGAAAGCGCAGGCATATTTGTGCCCCCCCCCGATGGGTGTAGGGCATATAAACAGGCCCCCTCTTTTGGATTTACAGTCATTGGAAAAAAAATGCTGCAACAGGACTGAGCAGAAGGATACTCTTCTGGTTGCTGGTTACTCAGCAGCTCCACTGCAGTGTACTGGAACTTGGAAGACAGTGGCCCCATTTGCCAGTATCCAATGCCAGCTCCATACCCACATAGGCGGAGCTGTGAGAGTGGCAGAAAAGGCGGCAGGGTTGGAAGGCGGATTTGTCCACCTATGAAGGGGCTGATAGATTAATATAAGTTAGATTTAGTGAATATATAGGTTTCTGATACAGTCTTTTAATTCGGGGCATGAAGATCACCTTTGCTGTGAGCAATTAGCTTATCAGCTTATGGATGAAGTCAGGTGAAATGAGGGGAGTCTCTTTGGACTGAAAAACAAGGTTGAAGCCGGGTGAAACAAGGAAAGACTTTATGACCTGGCATTGCTTTCAACTGCTAAGTGGGCAGAGCCCAAATTAAGCTGAAGCAGGTGGAACAAGGAGTGATCCTATTTAAGGACAAGTGGATGACGCCAGAGAGGCGCGTGCGTGCTAAGGGCCCCCGATATGAGAGAGCTCCGAGAGTCCTGCTGGAGAAAGTTCTGGTAGACCAATGGCCAGATCTCCCTGAGGCAGAAGGAAGCTGGTGAGCAGAGAAAGCCTCGGCAAGACAGCAAAAGGCCAAGGACTAAACCCTGTGGCTCAGCTTTTGCCTAGAGGGGTTTGACCTGTCCGAACAGTGGCCTGAACGGAACTGTGGCCAGCTTTAAAGACTGAGGCAGAACGGCAGAGTTGCTGATACGAAGGAAGTAAGGTGGCCTACAGACGCTGAGGTCTTCCAGAGAGAAGAAAGCCTCAAGCCTTATTTAAAGTGAGACTTCGATAGCCAATTTACCCTGACGAACCTGCGTCTGAGCTATTCCAGAAAAAGGACTGCTAAGTGCGTTAAAGAGTCTACCCCCGAGACTGGTTTCCTGACGACTGAGGACCTGCCCCAGAGACTGTATCATTCTAAAAGGGTATGAAAGTAGTTGTTATGATTATCAATAGGTTTAGTGGATAGGTTAAAGGGGTTGTAGGAATTTATAGGATTAATAGTTAAGAAATTGTTGGTGTTTGTTATAAGTGAATTTAGTAATAAATAAATAAGAGTTAAATAAATAATAATTTAAAAGTTCGGTTACACACCACAGAGTCCAAGCCCTAGGCAAATTGTGGGGTAATAATTATTAGACTCTTTTGCTAGTGTTGGCCCTTCCGGCAGGAAACCAGAGCTTAAGCACATATAGCTCCACCCCTGGATTGGTGAGGTTTCGACCTCGGGGACACTGCTGAGTGACTCACCTTAAGGGCATGGAGTTGGGTCCTTTCAAGACTCCAGCAGGTGGCCTCAACCCCCAAATGTGGGACCTCCAGAGTCCACAGAATCTGTGCCTGGACACACAGGATCATACCACCAGAACCACTGCAGGCTGAATACTCAGTGTGCAACATAGACAGCCATGACTTGGGAGCAGTGAAACAATCCTGGGCCATTCCTCATTGCCTGGGAATAGGCTGCACCAGCTCACAGTGCTTCTAGCTATTAGATGCACATAGACCCTTAGAACCTCCTGTGAGCAGCCAGGAAGGACCACAAACACGGTCAGACACGTAAGCTGCACAGAAGCTACAACCCCACCCAACAGCCTGAGGCCTGCCAACCTGCACTGTCATCTATACGAAGACCAGTTGGATCCCAGGAATCTGTAGGAACTCATCACCATCACAGCCCCTCACCTGAGTCCCCAATTAGGACAAAATAGGAAGAGGTGAGTTCTCGGAGACACACTGAAAAACTCCACACAAGGCCCCTTCCAGCCAGTGGAAAGTGACAGATCACAAAGCAATACTACTGCTACACCAAAGCACCTCCTTTGGCTCCAAGGCCAGAAGACAACAGGAACAAACAGCTAAGAACAATCAAATGGCTAAAGGTCAGAGAAAAAACAGAAACAACAGAATTCAGGGAGATATGACTCCAAGAAAACAGAACTATGCTAGTTCAGCAAGCCCTGATCACTTCACCACAGCTGAAACACATGAAAACGATGACAACTCTATAGTCTGTAAAGTGATAGAGTCCTTTCAAGAAGAACTTAAATCTATGAAGGAATTCAGAGTCCACAATTCTACAAGCGAAAGCATTGGATAATACCATTAGACAGCTCCAAGCCAAAGTGGCTTAAATTGAACAGGAAAGAGACAAGGCGATGAAAGATTTAAAGGAGATGAAAGATTTCCAGGCAAAGACAAGCGAATTGGAGCAGAAAATATACAAAACGAATAAAATCTTTCAAGGCATGAAACGAAATGGAAGCAATAAAGAAAACACAGTCAGAGTTAAGAGTGTAAATGGAGAATCAAGGGAAGAGAACAGGAACTACAGACATGACTATCAAAAATAGGATACAAGAGATGGAAGACAGAATCTCAGGCATGGAAGATTCGATGGAAAAAATCAATACAACACCCAAAGAAAATGAAAAAGCTAAGAAAGTCCTCACCCATACCATCCAAGAAATCAAGAACTCAATGAAAAGATGGAACCTATATTTGATGGATAACAGAAAATTTTGTTATTTAGGGGAAGAGACTACAAGCTGTTAAATGGTCTTGTTAAATGGGTTTTGGAGGTTAGACCCAGGGACTTCTATCTTTTTCTTTTCTGTATCCTTCTTTCTCTCCTATGTAGGAGTGAATAGAGTTGAGAAAAAATGGGACATAGACATAGTATAGAAAAGATCAAGAAAAAAGGACAGATTATTGAATATGCCCTTATACCTTTGTATATTGATACAAAATTAATATTATATTTGGCTAAATTGGTATTGATCATTGTATATTAATGCAAAATTAAGATTGTATTGGACTACATCAGTATTGACCTTTGTACATTGATACAAAATTAAGAATATATTTGGCCACAATGGTATTGACCCTTGTATATTGATGCAAAATTAAGAGTGTATTTGGCCACATTGGTAATGATCTTTGTATATTGATACAAAATTAAGGGTAACGCTTCTTAAAGGTATTGTACCTAGTAATGCTTAAAAATGAAATGTGGAGTTTTGGCCTTTTGATACCAACTGTCATAAATTGTTTAGGATAATTAAGAAATGCAAACTCATAGCCATGCAAGTGTGTCATTTTGTTAGTTACTATGACAGTCTATCACAGTTATTCTCTAAGCTACTCAGAAATCAAGTTGTTAAGAGACAAGCAACATTTGCTTATCTAAATAAAAGAGATAGATAGGGCGTCTTCAAAAACCCCAAGAGATCTGCAGAATATGGCATTCAAAGATGTTTTCTTAAATTAAGATTTTTTTTTGATATCGAGACATGTCAGCTCCTGACAGCACCCCCTATTCTACTCCAAGTAGAAGATGAGCATTGAAGAATCTCCAGTGTGAGATGGTTGAATTAGTGGCAAGCCTATCTCTTGGCAAGAAAAGCCCCTTGCTCCAAATGTAGACAGAATGCTTTCCAAAAAGGACAAAACTTGGTAGCAGGGAAGTCGACAGCCTAGCTCTGCCAAGACAGGGTAGGTAAGTCCTTCATAATTCCTGCTCTACAATCAATGTCTGTCAGAGAAACGGGACCAAAAGGCTGAAGATTGATGCTGTAATATATATAGAGAGAATGGGAACTGTCCAGGCAGCCACTGGTGTGTCATTTCTTAGTTGCCACACCCGTCTTGCCTGTCACGCAGGCCACGACTGCAGTGTGACATAATGCGTGTGCAGAGGTTTGGGGGATGGTCAGGTCCCAAGGAAAGTTTGGGGTCGGACCCCCTCATGCAGGCAGGCGGATGTTGGCCAGAAGCCTGGATATTTGTTGGGATGGATTCCTCATAACCCTGGGAGATTTTGAGGGCCCAGGATATTTGGAGGACTTGGTTTCATTTTTGGTTGTTGTATTTATGGTGACCCCCACCTGGAGAGTACCATGGCACCCCCTATATTTAAGTTTACTCCACCTTTAGGAGAAAAATTGGATATTCCAGGAAAGACTATAGAAATGAAACCGGCTGCTGTGATTCAGACTCTGGAGCACTTGCTAGAGAAAGTACTTAGAAAAATATCTGTTAATGATTCTGAGAGTGTGCTGCTTGCTAAGCTTGTACGCCGTTTGCATAATAACACAGATATTTCTTTATATGTAGCTTTGTATGATTTACAAAAGGAGAAGTTAGGACTGGGACCTAGAGGAAGAAGGAAATGAGATACTCAGAAAGAAATAAAATACCAACGTAATGGCATTCCTGTTAAAATGCTAGATGATGGTAAAAGAATAGCTTAGGTTTCATGAAAAGACTTAGGAGATCATGTCCTCCCTGGTAGACATTGAGTCCCTCTGATAAAGCTGAAGTATTAGGAGATATTGTTAAAGCTATCAAAAAACATTCCAATACTTGCTAGTATAAAAGGGAAAGCAAGTAAGCGTTCATGGTTATGAAAAACAATTGAGGAAGTAGAAAGAGATTTAGAAAAAAGGCATTGAAATACTGGTCTGTTTCAGAATAAAACACAATGGTTAGGAACTGTCCGGTCCGTTGACCACAGTCAATCGGGCCACCAAAAAGCTCAATGTTCCTTCCGTGTTCACAGATGTTATCATTTTTAGTAAGCACAAGAACAGCAGATATTTCTTAGCAACAAATGTTTATGCTTTTGGCTATGTACCTATGATCACACTTCCTGATTTGACTGTATAAGTTCATACATGATTCAAGTAAACTTTGCAGCAGCACTGAAACTTCTCTTGAGTTGTGTTGTCTGTCACGCCGAATCCGTTCCCTCCTGAATATCTTCTATTCTCCCTGGATCGGTTGCTGAGACCACTACACCGTGGTCAGCAGCACTTAGTTTTGGAAACTGCGGGCCCTGCACTTCCTATATAATCAGATATATTTATCCCTCTCAGGTCTATGAGGTGGTTGAAGAATAGATAGCTAGAGTTTCATAGTTAAATTTTGAGTTGTTTAGGAATCAAGAGGGTGTTTTGTATCTAAGAAGATGTTTTTAAAACTGTGATGCAAGTTGATATGAAAGCTGAGTTAGATATAGAATTTTAAACTCATGGAGATGGTTAGATAGCAGAATGTTAAAGTCAGGGGCCAAATACATATGGATTGGACATTGGGACAGATGTCCTACAAGCTCTGAGAGAACTTAGGTGCCCAGCCAGACTACTATACCCAGCAAAACTCTCTATCAACATAGATGGAGAAAACAAGATATTCCATGACAAAATAAAATTTAAACAATATCTACCCACAAATCCAGCCCTACAGAAGATCCTAGAAAGAAAATTCCAACCCAGAGAAAATAACTGCACCCAAGAAAACAGAGGAAACAGAAAACTCCACGGCAACTAAACCAAAAGAAACACAGGACCACCACCAATACCAAAATAATGAGAAATAACAACCTCTGGTCACTAATATCCATAAACATCAATGGATTCAACTCCCCAATAAAAAGACATAGGGTTGCAGATTGGATCCATAAAAAAGACCCATCATTTTGCTGCTTACACAAAACACATCTTACTAACAAAGATTGACACTACCGCGGAGTAAAGGGCTGCGAAAAGGTTTTCCAAGCAAATGGACCCAGGAAGCAAGCTGGAAAGCCATCCTAATATCAAGCAAAATAGACTTCCAACTGAAGTTAATAAAAAAAGACAGAGAAGAGCATTACATACTCATTAAAGGAAATATTCATCAAGAGGACATCTCAATATTGAACATCTATGCCCCAAATACAAAGGCACCTACGTTTGTAAAAGAAACGCTTCTAAAACTTAAATTGTACATCGATCCCTACACATTAGTAGTGGGAGACTTCAACACCTCACTCAAAACAATGGACAGATCATCAAGACAGACACCAAGAAGAGAAATAATGATCCTAACAGAGCTCTTGAACCAAATGGACCTAACAGATATCTACAGAACATTTCACCCAAACACAAAAGAATACACCTTCTTCTCAGCACTGCATGGAACCTTCTCAAAAATCGACCATATAGTCAGACACAAAGATAGCCTCAACAGATACAAGAAAATTGAAATAACTCTTTGTATCATATCAGACCACCATGGAATAAAGCTGGACTTCAACAGCAAAAGAATCAACAGAAAGCCTAAACTCACATGGAAATTGAACAACTCTTTACTAGATGACTACTGGTTCAGGGAAGAAATAAGAAGGAAATCAAAGACTTCTTAAAAACCAACGAAAATGAAGGCACAACATACCCAAACTTATGCGACACAATGAAAGCTGTGCTATGAGGAAAGTTCATAGCACTAAGTGCCTTCAAAAAGAAAATTGTGACAGTGCATATTAGCGAATTAACATCCAAACTGGATGTAGTGGAAAAAAAGAAGCAAACACTCCCAAGAAGAG
The DNA here is from genome assembly GCA_907164525.1 of Lophiomys imhausi. NCBI lineage: Eukaryota > Metazoa > Chordata > Mammalia > Rodentia > Muridae > Lophiomys > Lophiomys imhausi. The sequence continues at coordinate 429,977 of CAJQZJ010000542.1, read as the reverse complement.
CAGAGGCAGGAAATCATCAAACTTAGGGCTGAAATCAACAACTTAGAAACAAAAAGAACGATACAAAGAATCAATGAAACCAAGAGTTGGTTCTTCGAGAAAAATCAAGAAAATAGACAAACCCTTAGCCAAATTAACTAAAGGACAGAGGGAAAAACCCCAAATCAACAAAATCAGCAATGAAAAGGGAGAAATAACAACAGACATTGAGGAAATCCAGAGAATATTTGGGTCCTACTTCAAAAATCTATACTCCACCAAATATGAAAACTTAAATGAAATGGACAATTTTCTTGACAGATTCCACCTACCGAAGCTAAATCAAGATCAGATAAACAGATTAAACAGCCCTATAACCCCTAGGGAAATAGAAACAGTCATTAAAAATCTCCCAATCAAAAAAAAGCCCAGGGCCAGATGGTTTCAGCACAGAATTCTATCAGACTTTCAAGAGGAGCTAATACCAATACTCTTCAAACTCTTTCACAAAATAGAATCAGAAAGAACACTGTTAAACTCTTTCTATGAAGCCACAGTTACCCAGATTCCTAAACTACACAAAGACCCAACAAGGAAAGAGAACTTCAGACCAATCTCTCTCATGAACATAGATGCAAAAATACTTATTAAAATTCTAACAAACCGAATCCAAGAACACATCAAAAGTATCATGCACCATGATCAAGTAGGCTTTATCCCAGGAATGCAGGGATGGTTCAGCATACAAAAATCCATCAACGTAATTCACCACATAAACAAGATGAAAGAAAAAAAACCACATTATTATCTCGCTAGATGCAGAAAAAGCATTTGACAAAATCCAACACCCCTGCATGCTAAAAGTTCTGGAGAGAACAGGCATACAAGGACCATATTTGGAAATAATAAAGGCAATATACAGCAAGCCAGTAGCAAACATCAAAGTTAATGGAGAGAAACTTGAAGCATTTCCTCTAAACTCAGGGACAAGACAAGGATGACCACTTTTGCCATATCTCTTCATTATAGTACTTGAAATTCTTGCTAAAACAATAAGACAACTAAAAGAGATCAAGGGGATACAAATTGGAAAAGAAGAAGTCAAATTATCCCTATTTGCAGATGATATGATAGTATACATAAGAGACCCCAAAAATTCTACCAGAGAACTCTTACAGCTGATAAACACCTTCAGCAAGATGGCGGGATACAAAATGAATTAAAAAAAATCAGAAGCCCTTCTTTATACAACAAATAAATGAGCTGAGAAAGAAATTAGGGAAATAACTCCCTTCACAATAGCACAAGCAATATAAAATACCTGGGGCTAACTCTAAGCAAGCAAGTAAAGGACCTGTACAACAAGAACTTCAAGCCCTTGAAGAAAGAATTTGAAGAGGACATCAGAAGATGGAAAGGTCTCCCATGCTCATGGATAGGTAGGATCAACATAATAAAAATGGTCATCCTACCAAAAGCAATATACAGATTCAATGCAATTCCTATGAAAGTACCAACGTAATTCTTTGTAGACCTGGAAAAAGCTATTCTCAATTTCATATGGAACAACAAAAAACTAGAATAGCTAAATCAATCCTGTACAATAAAAAACATCTGGAAGTATCACCATCCCATATTTCAAGCTGTACTACAGAGAAATAGTAATAAAAACAGCATGGTTCTGGTATAGAAACAGACCAGTAGATCAGTGGAATCGAATTGAAGACCCAGATATGAACCCACACACCTATGGTCACCTAATCTTTGACAAAGAAGCCAAAACTGCACAATGGAAAAAGGACAGCATCTTCAACAAATGGTGCTGGTCCAGCTGGATGTCCACTTTTAAAAGAATGAAATTAGACCCATACTTATCACCTTGTAGAAAACTTAAGTCCAAGTGGATCAAAGACCTTAACATAAGCCCGGTTACACTAAATCTACTAGAAGAGAAAGTGGGAAAACCCCTCGAAATCATTGGCACAGGTGATAACTTCCTGAACAGAACACCAACAGGTCAGGACCTGAGATCAACAATCAATAAATGGGACCTCATGAAACTGAAAAGCTTCTGTAAGGCAAAAGACACTGTCATTCAAACAAAATGGCAGCCTACAGATTGGGAAAATATCTTCACCAACCCCACATCTGACAGAGGGCTAATATCCAAAATTTGCAAAGAACTCAAGAAATTAAATGCCAAGAAACCAAATAATCCAATCAAAAAATGGGGAACAGAGCTAAACAGAGAATTCACAAAGGAGGAATCCCTAATGGCTGAGAGACACTTGAAGAAATGATTAGCATCCTTCATCATCAGAGAAATGCAACTCAAGATGACTCTGAGATTCCATCTCACACCTGTCAGAATGGCTAAGATCAAAAGCTCAAATGACAGCACATGCTGGTGAGGTTGTGGAGAAAGGGGAACCCTCCTCCATTGCTGGTGGGAGTGTAGGCTTGTGCAACCACTATGGAAGGTCAGTCTGGTGATATATTAGAAAACTTGGAATAGCTCTGCCTCGGGACCCAGCCATACCTCTTCTGGGTATACATCCAAATGATTCCTCACTGAACCACAAGGAAGTTTCCTCATATATGTTCATAGCAGCCTTATTTGTGATAGCTAGAAACTGAAAACAACCCAGATGTCCCTCAACTGAAGAATGGATTAAAAAACTATTGTACATCTACACAATGGAATACTATGCAGCTATCAGAAACAATGAAATTATGAAATTTTCAGCCAAATGGATGAAAATAGAAAAGCTCATCCAAAATATATAAAGAACTCATGAAATTAAATACCAAGAAAACAAATAATCCAATCAAAAAATGGGATACAGAACTAAACCAAGAATTCACAAAAGATGAATTTCTAATGGCCAAGAGACACTTGAAGAAATGCTCAACATCTTTAGTCATCAGGGAAATGCAATTCAAAAGGACACTGAGATTCCATCTCACATTCATCAGAATGCCTAAGATCAAAAACTCAAGTTATAGCACATGTTGTTGTGGATGTGGAGAAAGGGGAACACTCCTCCATTTCTGGTGGGAGTGAAAACTTAGACAAGTATTTTTGAAATCAGTCTGGTGAAATTTCAGAAACCTGGGAATAGTTCTACCTCAATACCTAGCCATACCGTTCCTGGGCATATATCCAAAAGATTCTTCACCAAACCACAAGGACATTGGCTCAACTCTGTTGATGGCAGCTTTGTTCATGATAGCTAGAAACTGGAAACAATCTTCAACTGAAGAGTGGCTAAAAAATCTGTGGTACATTTACACAATGGAATACTACTCAGCTATCAGAAACAAAGAAATCATGCAATTTGCAGCCAAATGGATGGAAGTAGAAAAGCTCATCCTGAGTGAGCTAACCCAGACTCAGAAAGGATACACATGGCATGTATTCACTTATAACTGGATTTTAGCCATGTAGTACAGGATAACTATCCTACAACCCACAGACCCAAAGTAACTGGAACCTAGAATAACTGTTCTATGAGAAATTCCACCTAGCAGCATATTAATCAGATGCTGAGACACACAGTCAAACATTAAGTAGAGTCTAGGACAAATATACAGGAGGAGGAAGAATAGAGAGACCTGGAGGTGTCAAGATCAACACATGAAGATCAACAGATCCCACCAACCTAGGCCTCTATATGCTTACAGAGACTGAAACACTAATCAAAAAATAAAAAGTAAAAAAAAAAAAAAGAAGAAGAGAAAAGCTTAGACAAGACCTAGACCCCCCTATACAAATATAGATGATAGGCAACTTGGTCTTCATACAGATTCCATGGGAATGTCTCTGTCATGGACTTTGTTTACTGTTACAGTAGTGTGACACTTTACCCTATCTGAGGTACCATGTTGGGGGCACCAGAGCGAGAGGAAGCTCTCAGACCTGATGTGACTGATTGTGGGAACCCAGGAAATGGAGGCTTATGAGAAATGCTTCATTGATGGGAAAATGAAAGTAACTTGTGGGAGATATCTAAGATGCCGGGGCGGAGTTGAAGCCCGATCTTGTGTGTAGCTGATTGGGTAAGCAAGATTTCTGTGCTCATGACAAGTGCACGATCACCATGTTACTAGGCTTGTGCTGTGTGGTGTGATAGGATAACCTTTAATGTGATTGGCCCACGTAGCCTCATGTAGAAACACCCATTTGGTTCTGTATATAAGCCAGGGAATGACATAGTAAAAATGGGAAATGCTTAGACATCACCCCTGTTGCATCTGTTTGTCTTCAGAGTGAAGGCTGGATGTTCTGGCAGACAGTGCACTAACTTTCCCCTGAGAACCGCCTTATGTGGTAATTGCCATGTCATGTAGGCTCGAAACACCTGATAAACTGAAGGGGGCTGAGGTGAGGGGATTCCCTCACTCAAGGAGAAGAATAGGAAGAAGAGGGGGTAGAGGGTGGGATGGTGGGACCAGGAAGGGAGAAGGGAGGAGATGTAACTTGAATTAATAAATAAATGCACATAAAAATAAATGAGAAATTGCACATATTTTTTTTTATTTTTTTATTTTTTTTTTATGAAAAAGAACTTTATTCCACATGGCCAGGAACATCTGCCTAGCATGGAGAATGGCAGTCCAAGGGGACATATGTATATATGGGGTCATATTTGGGTAATAGAATTACAAGCTAGTTTAGATGGGCTAGGATTGCACAATTCAGGCCAAGGCTTGCTAAAATCCATGTGGTGTCTGTGTGTGCTTTTTTTTTTTTTTTTATAATGGATGGCTAAGGATTAGCTGCCGAACCAATTAAATATAATCTAAATACTGGTTAAATAATTTAATTAGCCATATTTCTTTCTACAATTAACTGTCAGTAGAACTTCAGAGAGACTGAGAGTTCAAAGTTTAAAAACTGTTGACCTGACTTTTAACAGATTTTGAGCACAAGGGTTAAGAGAAAGAGAAATGCTTAGGGAAAGAATAAGACATACCTAAGTGTGAGGACACACCTAAGTGTTAAGAGTGGGCTTTTCAAGAGAGAATGCAACTATGCATCTTTGCATTAGCCGTACATACTATTTGGGTGACAAGTTAGGAGTCAAAAGGTTGCTAAGGTAGATTTTCATATTTCTTTTTGATAAGTGATGGTTATCAAAAGATGTCTTGGTGGGATCATAAATGGATAAGGAAAAACCAGGTGTCACCAGGTTTGTACAACAAATTTCCAGTGTGATTCTTATACGATTCACAAGTATATAGCTGGGGAAAGAGAAAATCATTTAGAAAATGTTAAATATGTTGGAATTCTTGCTTCTCAGCTGGTGAGGGTCTTCAAATAAACTCCTGTGAGAGGGACTCCTTTCTATTCCCATGTCCCTGTAATTTTCCCTGTTTTTCTATCTCGATTCCCCTTCTGGAACTTTGAACATTTAATCTTGTGTGTTGAAGATCCTAATTGCACATATTTTTTAAAAGTCACTTGGCAAATTATAGTTCATTTAATCCTTAAAACCATTCTGGTACTGTGATACCTTGTTCCATTATGAAAAATATGTTAATTATAAAAGCTTAGAAAGCTAATAAAACATACAACAAAGAGATTATTTGTAAATTTTCATAATTATTCATTTGAAATGCTTATTTCCTTGCATTCGTTTCATAAATAACCTAATTTATTTTGTATTGTTTTCTTCAAACATAGTATATGTGAAATATACATTTTCTATTAGTTATACCTATTACATATAAAATATATATACATACACACAAATATATTTATCAACAGAATCTATGTACAGTTGTAAATTGAGAAAATATTTAATACTATTTATTTATTCTTCCTTTCACACTGTGGTTATATTCTCATATAATTAAATATAATTTAAAATACCATTTTTAAATGCTCTCAAAATAGGCCACTGAAAGAATAAATGACAATTTATTTGAACTTTTTCATATTGTTTGTCCTTTAGTTTTCCAAATTTGCTGTTATACCCAGTGTTGCAGGAAGTGGCTTTGTGAGTTAATTCTCACTTCGTTTCTGACTATTTTTGGTAACCTCTGAGAAGGGAAATTCTTGTTTCAAAAGTTATGAACAGTTTGAAAACTTTTAATTTGCTTTGCAAGTACTAGCCAGAAAAGTTATGTCAATTTGCATCTTAACATTATAAAGAAATACTCATTTTTACCATATCCATGATGACACTGCATAATAATTTTTCTAGTTTTACTGATTTGTTTGATATAAAATGGGAGCATTTATCTATTGCTAGTAAGATTGTATTTTTTTCATACTTTTCAGTAATTTATACTTTGTTCTGTAAATTATTTGTCTATTTTTCTTTGAAATTCTAGTATTTTATCTATCAGTTGAGTTCATACATATTTGATTAGTTCCATTTTCAGATGATCAAACAGGGATTATGTATCTACCTCAGAATCTCACACACAATAAATATAATTCAAAGTCAGTTCTGCCTACCTTCAAAGGCACTTTTAACCGTGCAACAGTTCGTCTAATGATCCTAGTAATTGCAGGTGAGAAACAACTGAGTACTTGTTTTCTGACTAGTGAATATTTCTATAACCATCATCTAAATTCAAATTGAAGTCATGAAGTTTTTCCTGTTAAACGGTTGTACCATTTTATTTCTAGCCTCATCCAAGTCCAAATATTCCAAAAGAATGGATCTCCAAGATGGAAATTATGTAAGTGTCAGAGGATGGAGCAGCAGGACATACAGCAAAAAGATATCTTCTGAGCATGACATAGTCTTTCCACTCACACACTCACAGCTGGTGGGATTATCTGTACAAGACCTGAACATGATTGGACTGTTAATCCTTCATCATGGATGAAGAGGGAGGGATTCATGAACTCCTATTCATCCATGAGGTACTACAGGCTCTAAATATGGAGTACTAGCAACTAATGGTTGCCAGAGAGATGCATGTTGTCCACTGATAACTCATCCATTCTTCAGGAAATAACCTCCCATCCATGCTCAGTCAAGGAGCTTTAATTAAACTCAGTAGATCACATAGAAAAAGAAGACATGAAAGCAAGAGCAGAACTTGTCAAGAGGAAGGGTTTCAGTGACAGAGGGAGGGAAATGAGAGAGGGAAACTGGAGGTGAAAATGACTGAAATTTATTATATCAATATATGAAACCATCAAAAAACAAAAGACTGATTTTAAGTCCAGCACTGCTCTAAAGATAATTTTCTAGAAGTTTTTCTCAATGTAGTCATATATCCAGATTTTACACTCAATTCTCCCTGACCAGAGTGACTGCACTTAGTTATAAAAGCTATACTCGATCTAGACAGTTCAGAAAGAATTTTTTTTAATGTTTTATCCCCAAAACCAGTTAGCCTTCCTTGTTTCACCCAGTATCTTCTGACTTTATTCTGAAATAGCTAGTGTTAAAACTTGTGACTTACAACAATTTCAGCTTAAACAAAGACTTCAGGTTAAAATCCCTTAGATACTTCATTAGATGAAGTATGGATGCATTCAAAATGGTAACAGTTCTCTGAATCCAATTAATACACTCATCAACATGGTATATGTGAAGGTTCTGAAAGAAACTCTCCAACTTAAAATAACTACTCTAAACCTAATTCTTCCTATTATATACATTTCTGAGTTTACAGAATGTAAAAGGAACACACGTGTATAAAAACAAAACCAGTTACTGCATTGAAAGCTAAATTTCCTGCTAAAGAGCTAAATAAATACAATATTTGACTGAATACCACAGCACTGAAACTCCACTGGATGGTTCTCAGTAACTGAGATTTAATTAGTATCTAAGGAAACAAGAAATTCCTGTTTGAAAAAAAAATCAAATGAAACGGAAAAAACAAATTACAATTGCTGTGCACAATTTTCCTGGCATGGTGGCCCCTGAATAAATGTGGTGCTATGACACAGACCTCTTTCCTCCTTATGTGTGTCTGCTTCTCTTTCCTTCCTCTCAGTGAATATAGTTTAAATAAAGAAACATCTGCTGGCACTCTCCAGCAGGGAGCCCTGCTTTTAACAGACAAAGGAGAAAAAGGAAAAAAAAAACATTTAAGCACTTGGACAGATGTGTACAGTACAGTTTGCATCATCTTTGCCAGATTCAACTTGTGGACTGGAAGTTAGCCACTCTCAGAAAGAAACAACTTAAATCTTCTGTCCAGAATGGAGAAAGTACTAGGAGAGTGACTTGGGCCAAAATATTAACCTTTGACATAGAAAAGAGTGGGTTTCTAGAAGAATGGTTTTATATATAAAGATTTTGTAATTACCATTCACTGAACACTGATCAGATATTGTTCTAATATACCACATACTTGATGTCATTTATTTCGCATAAGGCTGTAGAATGAAGACGTTAGTGGGATAATTTCAAGTCTAGGAAAATGAAGCTAAAAGAAGTTAAGTCACCTGCTCCTGCCCAGTATACTACCCTTAGAAGCCATAAATCTAGGAACTAAACTCAGAATTCCAAAGTCTTGCTATTCCATTTAGCACATTGCTTCAGAAATAATCAATTTTGTTACATCAAATGTACTTAAATAAAATATTACTTATATTATGAACTTGCCCATAATACCTTTTTTAACTACTTTTATTGAAAATAATTGTGGAGACTTCTTGTTAGGACCAGATAATTTAAACCCATTTTCTTCTTATCTTCAATAGGAGATAGAAGATAAGAAGAAATTATCTTCTTATCTTAACAACAGATTAAAAATCTTATAAATTTCCCTAAGGACAACCAGAAGATGACTCTAAAAGATGTTTAAAAAGACTGAAATCAAAAATGTGACTTTAGCCCAGTGCTATCTTACCACAAAAAAAGCCCTGGAGGGCGCAGTGTTTCCTGCGTCAAAGTGGAATCTGTCTAGTATTGGGCAGTCCTTAGCATGCTCTGGAGAAATGTCTCTACTAGCCCTTTCTTTTGGCTGGGATACCATTTGATGTGCAACTTTTGCTATGCGTGACTTTCTTCCCCTACAGAAAGAGAATGGCAATGACAAACAAAGACATCTGGAAATTGGAGACCTAACTACAGGGGGTGCCTCTGAGCAGGAAGAATCTTTGTGGCCCAACCCAGAGACTGAATTTCTGAATCTAGAGACAGAGGTATAAGCAAAATTGTTGGGTGGGGCACAGTCAAAATATGATCATTGTCTGGAAAGTCTCTACCCTCCACCCCCAGCCGTTTTGGGCATGATCACCTCCTTTCTACCACAGACTCTGGCTCATCTTACAAGCTGAATGAAGGGATTAGTATAAAAAAGTAATTAAAATGAAAAAAATAAAAGAGATAAAAGAATTTAACAGGATTCAGAGTTTGTTAAAATAATAGAGAAATGTCCAAGATAAATAAATCACATGTCATAATAAAAGCCAAGAAAATCACATCTTGAACTTGAAAAGAAAAATACTGACATCAATACCAAGGTAGAAGCTGAATTTAGTTGACTATGGTATTTAAGCACATGTAATAAGAATACTTCAACAATTGTAATTAATCTTGAAACAAATGAAAAAATAGAAAATCTCAAAAAAAGCAAATGCTACAATGTATTGGGTGTATGCATGCTATTGCACTGAATCACTTACTACACTTTTGTAATTTCATTTGATCTTTCCTGAAGAAAGCCCTGCTAAGTTGATTTTATGTTTACAATTTAAATAGGGGAAGACAAATTTACTGTAAGTCCTAGTGCATCCCAACTCATTTGCATGGTTGTTGTAGTTGTTTGATTTTGCCTTTCATAGTGAACAAAAATAGTAAATTACATTAAATAGTGTAACAAAATATGCAGGTGTGAACGTGCTTAGACAACACTTAAATGGAACAATGAGACCAAATAATGTATGAAGGTATAACTGAGGAAGCAGTAAACCTTTAAGGAAAGCTCAGGTCACAAAAGATCTTAAGGAAGCACAAAGGCAAGTTGGGGAACTATTGAGGATTTAAAAAAAATGTTTATTTATTACTTCAAGTTACATCTCCATCACAGTGCCCTCTTTACACCCCTCCCAGTACCACCCTCCCACCCTTTATCCTCCCTCCCTCCTATCCTACTCCTCCAGAGTGTAGTGTTCCTACATAACAATCCTTTGCCCCAGGTCAGCAGTCATATGAGGGCCAAGAGCCTCCTCATATACTGAGTCCTACATGGTGGCACCACTAGGGAAAGTGTCTCATTAACAGGTAACAAAATATATGTTTGTGTTCCTTTTGGTGCATTGGTTGTAGTATAGTTATCCTGTACTATATGGCTAAAATCCAATTATAAGTGAGTACATGTCATGTGCATTCTTCTGAGTCTTGGTTGCAAATTGCATGATTTCCTTGTTTCTGATAGCTGAGTAGTATTCCATTGTGTAGATGTACCACAGTTTTTTTTTTTTTTTTATCCATTCTTTGGTTGAGGGACATCTAGGTTGTTTCCAGTTTCTAGCTATTACAAATAAGGCTGCTATGAACATAGATGAGGAAATGTCCTTGTGGTTTGGTGAGGAATCATTTGGATGTATACCCAGAAGTAATATGGCTGAATCTTGAGGTAGAGCTATTCCAAGCTTTCTAAGATATGGCCAGACTGATTTCCATAGTGGTTGTACAAGTTTTTACCCCCACCAGCAATGGAGGAGTGTTCCCCTTTCTCCACAACCTCGCCAGCATTTGCTGTCATTTGAATTTTTGATCTTAGGCATTCTGACAGGTGTGAGATGGAATCTCAGAGTCATCTTGAGTTGCATTTCTCTGATGATTAAGGATGCTGAGCATTTCTTCAAGTGTCTCTCAGCCATTAGGGATTCCTCCTTTGTGAATTCTCTGTTTAGCTCTGCTCCCCATTTTAAAATTGGATTATTTGGTTTCTTGGCATTTAATTTCTTGAGTTCTTTGTAAATTTTGGATATTAGCCCTCTGTCAGATGTGGTTGGTGAAGATCTTTTCCCAATCTGTAGGCTGCCGTTTTGTTTGAATGACAGTGTCGTTTACCTTACAGAAGCTTTTCAGTTTCATGAGGTCCCTTTTATTGATTGTTGGTCTTAGAGCCTTGTGGATTTTTAAAAACATTTATAATTTATTCAAGTTACATCTCCACCTTGATCACAGCCCTCACCCTCCTTTCCTCCTGATTCCACTCTCCCACCCTCTTTTTCCTTTCCCTCCTCTCCTCCACTCCTAGGGTGAGGGGAGCCCAGACATATCTACCCCCCTCAGTTCATCAGTCACATGAGAGCTAAGAGCTTCCTTTTACATTGGGGCCCAACATGGCATCCCAGCTAGGGTAAAATGTCCCACTAATGGACAACACCCACTTTTAAGGGATCTGTATGAAGGCCAAGTTGCATATATATATTGGGGGGGTGGGTCTTGTCTATCAATTCTTTTTCTTATTTTGGTTAGTGTTTCCATCTCTGTAAGCCTCTGGGGTCTAAATTGGTTGGTTCTGTTGATCTTCATGTGGTACTGTGTATTTTTAATGAAACAAAGTTGTCAGAAAGCAGAAAGAAAATTAAGAGAGAAACGGAAGAAAGAAGAATGTATGCTATTAAAGGTTCCTGATTTTCTCTTTGTCCTTTATTATCAGACTCTTCACGTGCCCTCTTCTATGACTAAGTTTCCTAGAGCACCCTCCTTAACCCTAGCTATAAACCCATGCCCTATAATATCTTTTTTTGCTTATCTCCTAATCATTCACCTTGCAAGGATCAGCTCAGGACAATCTTAATTTTCTCAGAAGTCTTTCTGTGAGAAGGCACTGACTTCTCTCTGCTCCTAAATTCATTTCTACATATCTTCCTATTTTTTATTTATCTATATATCAGATTCCTTTTTAGGACTCTAAGCACCTTGAAGGTAGGCACTAAAATACTAATTTTTTTAGGGGACTCATCTACAAGAATATATATATACACTATAAATTTAATATATTTGTTGAATAGATGAATGAGCAAATGGATGAAGATCAAGTACTAAATCTTATGGTTGACATAAGTTATCTCACTTAATCCTTATTGCAGCACATTTTTGTCAGTCAGTCAGTAACAGCAAAAAAATTGAGAGAGAATAGCATTCCAGGCAAAGCCATGAAGATAGGAGGGCATGAGAGAACATGTTGCATTCTAGGAACTACAAGAAGTTGTGCATAATGAGAGCATAAAATGTGGGTGGGGAGTGATGAAAGATGTATCTGGAGAGATAGATACAGGACCCAATTCGTAAAACAACCTGTATGTCTTCCTAAAGAATTTGTCCTAAGGCTAAAAAACTTCAAGCAGATGGATGACAGGATAATCAGATATGAACAAAGGCACATAGTATCTATCCATGTAGTGGGATATATAATTGCTTCTTAAAAGTACAGATGTAAAGGTGAAAAGTGGAAATATGCTTTAAAGACAAGTTCATAGACAAAAAGTAGCTCACTGCCTCTCTAGTTTGCACAAAGGGCATGTAAGGGACAAATACAAATAGTTTTCACCATACAAAATTCAATTTCTCTAGGTTCTCCAGTTTGGGATTTTTACTTGTATTATGCAGGTTCAATTTCTGTACTTCTGCAAGAATTGATATGCACATTACAGATAAAATGGAACCTTTCATATAAACATGTAAGTGGCAAACTCTGAGGGGCAATGAATTTGAGGTCTGATGCATGGAAGGACCACTTTCAATGATGAACTTTGTTCAGTAGTGTTGATCCCTGATAATGTTTTTTTTTAATGTAGAGATAAAATAAATAATGTAATCAACGACAAGGAACTAACTGCTAGTGTACATGCAATTCCATTATCCCTCTCAGGGACCTAGCAGCTGTTTACATGATGACCTGCTGCCATCATCACTAGGTGTGTCAATTGTGTGTCGCTGGATAAAAGTATCCACCTGCCATGCTAGCTATCTCTCTGTCCTCGTTCCCCTCTCTCTGTTTTCTGCAAGCACACCCTCTCTGCCATCATGACTCTCTTGCTGCCTCTACCAATTCCTAGGGTTGTCACTCCTCCCCCCTCCCCCATTAAATCTCTTTTACACAAGATCTGTTGCATGGCTTAATTTCTCAGAGGTGCACCTTGACTCAGGTACACTGTCACATTATATTTCATAACACTAACAGCTTCATTTACAATAAATTTCTGGCTAATCAATTTTGAGATTTGTTTGGCATTGAAACCAGTGCCTTTTGTTCCCTCATACAGGTATACAGCCCTCACATTCTGCTTTATATCATACCTTTAAGAATAAAACTGTGTCTCTAGTGGTGCTGCCTTGTAGGCCCCCAGTGTATGAGGAGGCTCTTGGCCCTCATATGACTGCTGAACTGTGGCAGGGGACTGTTATGTAGGGACACTCCACTCCAGAGGAGTGGGATGGAAGGGATAGGGGGTAGAGGGTGGGAGGGTGGGACTGGGAGGGGTGGAAAGCATCTCTGCCATGCTTAAGAAACACATCCCAAGTTCATGGTTACATTTTATTTTAAGGGCATGAATAAAAAATATAATGATGCATATGGTGATGATAAAATAGTAGTCATTTAAAATTATAAACATTACTATTTAAAATACTTGCAAATAAATGAAAACATCACACACCAAAATTAATGAGACCTAAAGTCTATATAAGTCAATGAGCTTCTATGCAGTTAGAATAAACTTTCAGAACAGAAGCTGTGGACCTGCACATTAAAGTTTACACTTTTAGTATCATATACAATTTATATATTATTTACCACCAATTTAAAAAAATCCATTACAGAAGTAGAACCAAAGAAACACATCATCTTTCAGAACTCATGCCCATTACCTTACTTTCATTCTTCCCCTAATATTTAGCCTTCTTTATTTATTTATGTTATATTTTACCCACATGTACATTTGTACATATATATACATATATTATTGATTAGATTCCACAAATGACAGAAAACATACATTTTCCCTCTAAGTGTTATTTAATACTATGTATCATAAGGTCATCCATATTCATGAAAGTGTTCATTTCATTATTCTTTTTAAATTATTTATTTATTTTATTTTATGTACTTGGTGTTTTGACTGCATGTATGTCTGTATGAGGTTGTCAGATCCTCTGGAACAGAAGTTACAGACAGTTGTGAGCTGCAATGTAGGTGCTGGAAATTGAACCCAGGTCTTCTGGAAGAACAGCCAGTGCTCTTAACTACTGAGTCATCTCTCTAGCCCCCAATTTCATTATTCTTTAGGGCTGAATAGTATTCTAGTATAAATATGTAACAAATGTTCACTAGTCAGTTTGTCAATGAATACCTAGGTTTATTTCAATTCCTTGCTATTGTGAATAAGGCATCAATAAAGATGGGTACAAATACCTCTATTGTAGAGTATGCAGTCTGTGTATATGCCTAAGAGTAAAAGAGCAGGCTCATATAGCAGTTCTATTTTTATTTTTTTGTGAAATCTCCATAATGATTTCCACAAGGGCTATTTCAATTTGAACGACAATCAATGGTGAATAAGGGTTTATTTATTTCCATATCTTCTCCCATTTTTGTCAGATTTATTGATTACAACTATTCTGACTGGGGTGAGGTGGTATTTCAAGGTATTTACAATTTCCATCTTCCTGATGGCTAGGAATATTGAATACTTTTAATAATAGTTATTGTTCATTTATATTTTGTTTTTGAAAACTGTCTATTCATCTCATTTGTCCATTTGCTGACTGGTGTTTTTATTCTCTTGTTATTTAATTTCTACAATTCTTTGTAAATTTTTTATATTTGCCCCTTGTCTGAAGTCCAGCAAGTAAAGATTTTCTTCAATTATGTAGGTTGTCTGTTTGCTCTGATGGTTATTTTCTTTACTATACAGAAACTTTTTATTTTCGGGTAGTCCCATCCATTGATAGTTGGTGTTTATATACTATGCTATTAGTATTTTACTCAAAATGTCTTGCCTACCCTAATATGTTGAAAAGTATCTCCTATGTTTTCATCTAGAAACTTCAGTATTTCAGGTTTTAAGTTATTTTAAGGAATTTGATCCATTTTGAATATATTTGCATACAAACTGAAAGATATGAATCTACGGTCATTCTTCTTCAGGTAGAAACAAGTTTTTCCATTATCATTTGTTGAATAGGCTATCTTTTTCCAAAGTATATTTTTGTCTCCTTTGTTAAAAATGAAATGGACATAGTTTTGGCATTTTATTTCCAGATCCCCTATTCTATTTCATTAGAATATTCTATTATTCATTATAATATCCCCTATTCTATTAGTTTGTCTGTCTATTTTTATGTTTGTAACAGACTGTTTTTATCACTGTAGCTCTATAGTATAAAGTGAGGTTCGGTATTATAATACTTCTAACATTGTTCTTACATTTCAAGATTCTTTTGGCTATTTGTGGTCTTTTGGGGTTTCATATGAACTCTTATTTTATTTAGAACTGTGAAATATTACATGGGACTTTTGATGGATATTGAATTAATTCTGTAAATTAAACTTGATATTATAGACATTTTCACAATATTAATTCAGTCTGTCCAGGGACATGGGATAATTTTCCCATTGTCTGATAACTTCTCTGATACCCCTTGGCAATATCCTGAAATTTTCATTGTAGAGGTCTTTCAATTCTTTGGTTAGGTATTTTCCAAAATACTTAATTTGGGTTGGGTTTATTTTGAATAGAGAATTTTTTCTAACTTCTTTATCAGAAGATAGACTGTTAGAAGGCTCCTGTTTTTTATTTATACTGATTTTGTATCCTGGAAATTTACTGTGCTTATTGGGTCTAAAAGTTTTCTTGCATGTCTTTATTAGAGAACCATGTCATCTGCAAATAGGGATAGTTTGATTTCTTCCCTTCTTATTGCTAGCCCTTTTATGTCTTTTTCTTGTTTAATCTTCATAACTAAGACTTTGAGCACCATGCTGAATAAGAAAGGGGGAGAGGAATCCTTGTCTTATTTGTGATTTCAAAGGAAATACTCAGTTGACTCTATTTAATACGACGTTGACTCTAGATTTGTTGTATGTAGTCTTTGTTATTTTGAGTTACTTTCCACCTATTTCTAAAGTCTCCAGAACTTTTGTCATGAAGGCAAATTGAACTTTCTCAAATACCTTTTTTAGCATTAGTTGAAGTGATTATGTGGTTTCTTTCATTGATTTTGTTTATATGATATATATATTACATTTATTGATTTATATATGCTGAATCAACCTTGCTTTTCTGGGAAGAAGCCCATTTGGTTATAGTGAATCCAGTTTGCAAGTATTTTGTTAATAATATTCTCATCTATGTTCATCAAAGAAATTAGTGTGTACTTTGGTTTTTCTTTTTCTCCTTGTAGTTTCTTTACCTGGTTTTGGTATCAAGATGATATTGGCTTTATAAAATTTGATAGTACTCATTTACTTTCTCTTTAATGGAACAAATTAAGAAGAATTGGTACAAGGTTTTAAGCAGTGAATCCATCTGATACTGGGCTTTTCTTCTATGGGAGGCTTTTAGTAACAGCTTCAGTTTCATTGTCTGTAGTGGATCTATTTAAGTTATTTATATCTTCAAGGTTTAATTTTGGTAGATGGCATGTTTTTAGAAGTTCTTCTATTTATTCTGGATTTTCCAATTTTATTTCTCTATCAATTCTGAAAGATATAGCTTTGCAGGGTATAGCATTCTCAGTTCACAGTTGTTTACTTTTGGCTCTTGAAATGTTTCATTACACATTCTTGGCTTTTATGGTTGTTGACAAAAAAATCTGATGTAATTCTGATATTTCTTTCAGTGGAATATGTAGGGGTGATGATAACTCAGTCTTGTTCCTTAGTATCTCACCAGGATAACAATTGTGAAGAATGAAGAATTCTGTAGATCTTGTGTTACCCAGGAGGGAGGAGATGTTGACTCAAAGTTCATTTAAAAGCAAAGCAACATCCTCTCCCTGGTGCTTCTCCTCTCCTGTGCTTCTCTCACAGAGACAGAAATATCATGACTGACTGGTAAAACTTGTTCCAGTGAAAGCGAAAGTGTGAATAGAAAGGCACACATTAAAAACTTGTAGGAAGAGTGCATTGGGCAACCATGCCTATGGCTTTTTCAGGACACCTTATGTGCAGATATCCAGCCCAGTGGTCTCAGAGGTGAACAGAGAGACTGAACTTTGGCCCCAGTATGCCCAGGGTTTCCCGAGACTGGATCTTTAATTCCAGTGGTATCTGCAGTCAAGGTGTGTGTATGAGGTTCTAAAGGTCACTGCATGATCCACAGTCTGTATTTCTCTGGTCCTACAGGCTAGTTTGGGTCCGTGGTTCTAATATGATAATAGACAGGCTTCACTGGCTCAAAAGTTTGTTATTCTGCTTCTAGAAGGTTCATAAAATCTATGGGTGACCAAGATTTTGACATCATCTTCTAGTTTAGTGTAGAGACCCACCCTTGGTTCTGTTGGCACATAGCCAAGACTGCATCACTTCAGCAACTCATCTGGTAATCAATACCAGGTTTTAACAGTCTTCATAACTGAACTGCATGTCACTATTCCTCTAAGCATCACAGAAACCAGAATATCTCAATTGGTTCCAAAAAAGAGGAAATTACAACAAGTTCTCTTCAACAGATGTGTAAAATATGACAAAACAACACAAAAATATGACACAACCATCACCTATGACTCATCACCAACTAATCATCCCACCTATAAGGGAATCCAAAATACACAGAAATAGCCCAAATATCTGAGAAAGAACTTAGGATCTTACTGTTAGAAACAATTAGTGGTCATGTGGAAGAATCAAACAAAAAGATGCACTCATTAAGGGAATTGATCCAAGATATTGAAAAAAATACAAAACAACTGTAACATTTAATAAATTGGAGACAGAAGCTCAAAATACAGAAGAAAAATTTAGCAAGAAAATTGAAATATTGAAAACCACTTAACAGAAATATTTGAAATAAAGATTGTTAATAAAATTTAAAAAAAATAACACAACAAACATTATCCACATTAGACAAAACCATACAAGAGAACTAATTGCAGGAGTGGAAGATAAAGCTGGGAAAAAATAATGCAAGCAGATGTCTAGAAGGAAAAAGCTTAAGAAACACGAAAGATATTTCCAAGAATGGTACCACTAAAGATGACAGACCTGAGAATTCATGGTGTAGAAGTAGCAACAGAGGTAAAATAATTCCAGTGAAATGGACAGAATATTTAGTGAAATCATACCAGAAAACTTGCCAAATTTACAGAAAGAAGTAGGCATTCAATCACACGAGGCATGTAGACCTCTCAATATACATGGAGAGAAGAAACTCTCCATGGTATACTATAACCAGAATGCCAAAATCATAGAGAAAAATATTCATAAATGTAGTACAAGAAAAAGGATATCACTTTATACAAAGCATAAGTATAGGGAAGGGATATGATGAACAATGTGACATATTTGGAAGACTAAGGTCACACGAGGTTGTGAGGTGGACAAAAGTGAGCTTGTGAAAGACATGACATATCATTTTAAGAAGAAGAGACTTTAAGCCTTTTTTGATGGGAAATGATTGAAGGTGTCATAGAGGGGAGTTGTAAAGATAACACTTACCTTAAAACCTGTTACTGTTATTTTCTTTTTAATAAACATGAATAAAATGTGACAGTATTTTTTAAACTTAACTTTTTTATGTTCTTAAAATCTTTTTGAATAAGCAATGATAAAGCATTCCCATCGTGGTACTCTATTTTCTCCATCTACTAGCAGATAGTTTAGTGAGAAAAAAAGACAGTGATTTGAGAACTTGATAAAGATAGGGAAAAGATAGAAAAGATTTGACATTTAAGTTCTACTTCTAAAACCAGTGTGAAATGTATATGAACATTACTCTTTTAAAATTTTAAACTCATTCTTTGAGAATTTTGTATATGTTTGGAGCATATCCACTCATGCCCCGACTCTTCCCTGATTCACCCCCTTCCTTTCCCTTCCAAATTTGTATTTTTTTAAACTTTCAAGACCAAATTGTGCTGCCCAAATATTCTTGGATATCTGGTCTTCCACCACAGAGTGGTTGATTTAGCAGAGGCTACACCAGTGGTTCTCAACCTGTGGGTTGTTACCTCTTGAGGGGTTCCAATGACCTTTTCACAGGAGTTGCCTAGTGCTGAGTCCATCAGAAAACACAGGTATTTATATTGTGATCTATAACAGTAGCAAAATTACAGTTATGTAGTAGTAACAAAATAATTTTATGGTTGGAGGTCACCAAAATATGAGGAACTAATTGTATTAAAAGTTCATAGCACCCCATTCTACTCCAAGTAGATGATGACCATCGAAGAATCTCCAATTGGAGATGGTTGCAATAGTGGCCAGCTTGCCACTGGGCAAGAAAATCCCTTGATTCCTTTAGACAGAATGCTGTCTGAAAAGGACAAAACTTGGAAGCAGATATGTCAACAGCCTAGCTCTGCCAAGACAGTATAGGCCAGTTCTTCATAATTCCTGCTTTACAATTAATATCTGTCAGAGATACTGGGCAAAAAGGCTGAGGATATCTCTAATGTATTGAGATAAATTGGGGACTGTCTGGGCAACCAGTTGCTGTAATTTCTTAGTTTTAGAAGTTGCTTGCTCTGCACTTCTTGTAAAATGAGATATATTTATCCTTCTCAGGTGTCTGATGTGGTTGAAGACTAGATATTTATAGTCTCACAGTTAAATTTTAAGTTGTTTAGGAATTAAAAGGATGTTCTAGGTATAATAAGATGTTTTTAAATTGGTAATGCAAGTTAGGATGGAAGCTGAGTTAGGTATACAATGTTAGACTCATTGAGATAGACACATATTAGAATATTAATATAAGTTTCCAAATGTGTATGGACTGGACATTGGGAATGTATATTATACCTTATAATTTTCATAATTGTAGCCTAATTATTCTTAATGTTTTGTATTGTATTTATTATAAGAAAAAGAGCCATTTATTGAACTAAAAGGGGGAGCTGTTGGGGTGGAAGATCCACCTTAAATTTAAAAAAAAGCAGATAGGAGGATGAGGGGGAAGAGGGCAGGAGGGTGGGACCAGTGTGGTATGAGTTTATTAAAATAACCAATTATAAGAATGTTTTTGTTTCATCCCAGGTGTGAAGGTGTAAGACACAGGTGTAAAGTATTAATTGTATAGTGAACTAGCAGGGGTGTGCCTTAGCCAGCTGAGCAAGTTTAACTCATAGGACGTGAGAAAAGGATACAAAACCAGAGCCCCAAGGAGAAGAGGGCTCTACAAAGAAATAGGATAAAGGGCTACAAAGAAGAAAGAGGTTGATGCTCTCCTGGCTGCTAGTGATCCACCAAGTGTTGTTTGTTCTTCCTGCTGCTGTCTCCTGGTTTGCTGGACTTCTACTGAGACTGATATTGCCCCCAAAGAACCCAATGACCCTAATCAGCAGGAGGTAGCTCAAAGAAAACCTCATCCCTTTTTCCTCTAACATTCTTTCTCTCCTGCATAGGGTTGGGGGGTTTGGAGGAACAAGGGGTGGATGGGAGGCATAAGATATTAAGTATAGTGAAATAAGTAGAGTGTATATTATAATAATAAAACCCTCTTGTTACAGACTAGGAGTGGGAGGAAGAAGGGACTATGATTGAGATGTAACTTGAAGAAATAAATAAATGTAAACAAAAGGAAACCCTTATCTAACCCATATCCAATGCTGATCTCTCTCTCTCTTCTTTTTAACATTAATTTATTACTTCAAGTTACATTTACATTACCACCCCCTCCCTCCACCCCCTCCCAGTCCCACCCTCCCACCCTCTACCCCATCTCCAATCCATCCCATCCCTCCAGTGTGGGGTGCCACAATGTATCAGCCCCTCTCAGTTCCTTAGTCACATGAAATCTAAGAGCTTCCTCTTGCACAGGAGGCACACATGGCAGTCCCACTAGGGTGGCGTGATCCACTAACAGGTAACCAAGTCCAGGTTCCTGTTCTTTTGGGTCTATTGATTGTAGGATGATTATCATGTTCTATATGGCTAAAATCCTGTTATAAGTGAATATATGCCATGTTTATCATTCTGAGTCTGAGTTAGGTCACTCATGATGAGCTTTTCTAGTTCCATCCATTTGCTTACAAGTTGCATGATTTCCTTGTTTCTGATAGCTAAGTACTATCCCATTGTGTAAATGTACCACAGTTTTTTTGTTTGTTTGTTTGTTTGCTTTTTTTATCCATTTTTTCGGTTGAAGGACATCTGAGTTGTTTCCAGTTTCTAGCTATTACAAATAAAGCTGCTATGAACATAGTTGAGGAGATGTCCCTGTGGGTTGGTGAGGAACCTTTTGGATATATATGCCCAGGAGTAGTATGGCTGGGTATAGAGGTAGAGCTATTCCAAGTTTTCTAAGATATCGCCAGACTGATTTCCATAGCGGTTGTACAAGTTTGCACTCCCACCAGCAATGTGGGAGTGTTCCCCTTTCTCCACAGCCTCGCCAGCATATGCTGTCTTTTGAGTTTTTGATCTTAGCCATTCTGGCAGGAGTGAGGTGGAATCTCAGGGTTGTCTTGAGTTGCATTTCTCTGTTGATTAAGGATGTTCAGCATTTCTTCAAGTGACTCTTGGCCATTCTAGATTCTTCTTTTGTAAATTCTCGGTTTACCTCTGTACCCCGTTTTTTGATTGGGTTACCTGGTTTGTTAAACGTGTTTAATTTCTTGAGTTCTTTATAAATATTGGATATTAGTCCTCTGTCAGATGTGGGGTTAGTGAAGGTCTTTTCCTAATCTGTAGGCTGCCGTTTTGTTCTAATGACAGTGTCCTTTGCTTTACAGAAGCTTTTCAGTTTCATGAGGTCCCATTTATTGATTGTTGGTCTTAGAGCCTGATCTATTGGTGTTCTGTTCAGGAAGTTGTCACCTGTGCCAATGAGTTTGAGGCTTTTCCCCACTTTCCCTTCTATTATATTTAGTGTCTCTAGTCTTATGTTAAGGTCTTTGATCCACTTGGACTTAAGTTTTGGGTAAGGTGATAAATATGGGTCTATTTGCATTCTTTTACATGTTGACATCCAGTTATACCAGCACCATTTATTGAAGATGCTGTCCTTTTCCATTTTATAGTTTTGGTTTCTTTGTCAAAAATTAAGTGACCATAGGTGTGTGGGTCTATTTTTGGGTCTTCAATTTTATTCCATTGATCAAGTTGTCTGTTTCTATACCAGTACCATGCTGTTTCATCTATCACTATTGCTCTGTAGTATAGCTTGAAATCAAGGATGGTGATACCTCCAGATGTTGTTTTATTGAACAAGATTGATTTAGCTATTCTGGGTTTTTTGTTTTTCCATATGATGTTGAGAGTTATTATTTCAAGGTCTGTAAAGAATTGTGTTGGTATTTTGATGGGAATTGCATTGAATCTGTATATTGCTTTTGGCAGGAGGGCTATTTTTATTATGTTGATCCTACCTATCCACAAACATGGGAGATCTTTCCATCTTCTGATATTCTCCTCAATTTCTTTCTTCAATGACTTGAAGTTCTTGTTGTACAGGTCTTTCACTTGCTGGATTAGAGTTACTCCCAGGTATTTTATATTATTTGTGGCTATTGTGAAGGATGTTGTTTCCCTAATTTCTTTCTGGGCCCAAAGAGGAACAGACGGCAGGAAATCATCAAACTCAGAAATCAACAACTCAGAAACAAAAAGAACAATATAAGAAAAATCGAGAAAACCAAGAATTGGTTCATTGAGACAATCAACAAAATAGATAAACCTTTAGCCAAACTAACTAAAAGGCAGAGGGAATATACCCAAATCAACAAAATCAGAAATGAAAAGGGAGAAATAACAACAGACATCAAGGAAATCCAAAGAATCTTTAGGTCTTACTTCAAAAACCTGTATTTCACAAAATTTGCAAACCTAAGTGAAATGGACAACTTTCTTGATAGATTTCACCTTCCAAAGATGAATCAAGATCAGATTAACTAATTAAACAGTCAGTCTTATAACCCTAAGGAAATAGAAGCAGTCATTAAAAGTATCCCAACCAAAAAAATTCCAGGACCAGATGGTTTCAGCACAAAATTCTACCAGATCTTCAAATAAGAGCTAATGCCAATACTTTTCAAACTCTTCCACAAAATAGAAACAGAAGGAACACTGCCAAACTCATTCTATGAGGCCACAGTCACCCTGATCCCTAAACCACACAAAGACCCAACAAAGAAAGAGAATTTCAGACCAATTTCCCTCATCAACATAGATGCTAAAATACTCAATAAAATACTTGCAAACCAAATCCAAGAATACATCAAAAATATTATTATACCATGATCAAGTAGGCTTCATCCCAGGAATGCAGGGGTGGTTCAACATATGAAAATCCATTAAAGTAAGCCACCATATAAACAAGCTGAAAGAAAAAAAAAAACACATGATTATCTCATCAGATGCAGAAAAAACATTTGACAAAATCCAATGCCCCTTTATGCTAAAAGACTTGGAGAGAACTGGCATACAAGGACCATACCTAGAAATAATAAAGGCAATCAATATACAGCAGGCCAGTAGCCAACATCAAATTAAATGTAGATAAACTTAAAGCATTTCCCCTAAAATCAGGGGCAAAGAAAGGATGCTCACTCTCCCCATACCTCTTCAACACAGTATTTGAAGTTCTAGCCAGAGCAATAAGACAAATTAAGGTGATCAAGGGGATACAAATTGGAAAGGACAAAGTCAAATTATCCCTATTTGCAGATGATATGATAGTATATGTAGTGACCCAAAAAATTCTACCAGAGAACTCCTACAGGTGATAGACTATTTCAGCAATGCTGATCTCTTGAACCCTGCCTTTAGGGAGAGACAGTCTGTGCACAAAAATTGAAAAATAAAATTAAGTTAAAAAATTCATAGCATTAGAAATGTTGAGAACTATTGGGGTACACTTTTAAGAAAACTGTCCCCCTCTCCAATAACTCCATGACTTCAGGTGAGATTATGTGCCTCTTCCCTCTCCATGTCAGGATTTGGTCTGGCTTGGGCTTGTGGTCTGGTTTGGGCTTGCACAGGTTTTGTGTATGGTATCCCAATTGCTGTGAGTTTGTATGTGCAACTGCTCGGCTGTACCCCAACGATAATGTTTTCTCATGATTATCTACTACTTCTGTTCTTAAATTCTTTCTTTGCTATCTTCCTCAGTGATCTCTGAGCTTTGGGATGGTGCTGTTCTTTGTATGTTTCTTTTAGGGTTTCATATTCTGCAGGCCCTTATCTTTTTCTCTGAACCTTGGCCAGTTATGGATCAATTGTGTTAATCACCATCCACCACAAATAGAGGCGTCTCTGATAATGACTGCAAAGGTGTATTGGTCTATGGATATAAGAATAATTCCTTGGGAGTTTAATACTATGCCCTTTTGACAGTGTAGTGGTAAGTTTTCCCCTAAACCTATGAACCTGTCTAGCCACAGGTTCTTAGACCAATACTAGTGCCAGATAAGAGTTTCATCTTGTGCAGCAAGGCTTAAATCCACAATTTTAAAGTATAAAGGTATTTACCATGTGATTGTATTTAGCTTTCACTGTAGTAAGATGTGTGGAATTGTGAGTGCTACAGATTATATTAGTTGAGGAGCTAAAGTGAAACAGGGGAAGGAAGCAGAGCCCCAAATAGCAGAAGTATATTTTCAAGATTGAGTGTATTTTTAAGTTATGTACTCAAGACTTAGACATTATTTTCTTTAAGAATGGTATTTTATATCCTTTTTAAGGCTACCAGGCTGGGTTCTGTAAGTCTGAATAATCTCCATCTAACCTTAGGGCTAATGTTGTTTATCTGCTTGTGAGTGGAAGAAGGCTCTTCTTAAGAAGACAAGGAGGCTGAGAAGATAGCTCAGTGACTGCTGTGCAAACCTAAAACAAAGAATTAAATTTGACTCCTAAAGACATGTAAAAGATGTGGGCATGCTAATGTATGCTTGTAGTCCTAGCAGGAGGTAGAGAAAGGCCAATCCTTGAGGCTCTATGACCAGTCATCCTAGGCTAGTTGGTGAATTCCAGGCCAGTGAGAGATCCTATCTCAAAAAGAAAGGTGAATGGTTCATGAGTAAAAATACCCTACATTGATCCTAGGATGCTCAATATTTCTTCATGTGTTCTGATGTGAAGGTTGGCCTTTGCTAGTCTCCAGCTTTCTCTCCTTTTTCCTTCTTTCCCAGCTCCACTACACAGGTATCCACTATTTTAAAACAGGTTAGAACTTTCCACAGAGTGTGTATTGGGGTAGGGAGGAAATATAGGCTGTCTATAAGTATATAAGGTCAGGAATTCCTCCTACTCTTCTGACTTTCAGAATTTCTCTTGCTGTTCCTTTACTTTTTGCCTTTGGGGAGGTAGGTCTCAGTAAGGAAGCAGTTTTTGAGGAAAGCAGTGTGATTTAATGGATTTAGAATTACAAGTAAATGAAGGCTAGTTCCTGAACCTTCCCAGAGGTAACTAAAAGAGAGTGCTTTGTTAGATCATGTGAATTTCCATTTGGTAGACTTTCTGACCGTGTGACAAAGTGAAGTGAAAACAACAACAACAATGGAGCAGCATGAGAGGAGATATTTTTGGTTCAGGGTATCACCAGAAGCAATTCTGCCCAGGAGTGGGCCCCAGTCAACTCCCTTAAGCTGTTCCTGCTTTTCACAGTTTCTTCCTTTCTTTTTTTTTCCCACAACTTGAACTTAGGAACCTATAGATTTCTTTTTCAAAACACCCAGATTAAAAAATACAATAGAAGGGTGGAGACCTCCCTTGGGCTTGTGAGAATCTAGGTTAACTGATTTAAAGTTTTGTATGTATTTGTCTAAATCAGGATCTTTGGGAATGGTGTGTGTGAAAATTATGGACTGCAGCAGAGTCCTAGAATCTGTAGGTTTCTTCCTAACTGGATTATATGGCTAAGACTGAGTTGAGTGTCAGTGAAAGTCATTCTAGAGGTGAAGTTGTTATAAGGCTTATTTTTTTTCAGGAGTGACTGCTAACTTCTCTAAAATAGCCATGCAACCTTTCACATGAACAGATTTCCCCTTGTATTGGCTCCATCACCAGTCTGCAAATTTTCATACTCTACCCAGAGGAAAAGCAGCAGTAGGGTGCGTTGGGATGGATAAATGGTGTCTTTTTCTAGTGAAATTACCTCATAGCAACCCTTTAAGGCCACCATTTTGCTTCTATTTCTGGCAGAAGTGTATAGTCAGAGATTCTCACGCTGCAGAGGTAGAAGTGTTTCTGATCATGCTTCACCTGTAAAAACAGAGCAGCTCTCCAACTTCTGCACAGAATAGATGACATGCTTATATATATGTATATACTCTAACTGAGAAGATCATGCCATGGCCTATTGGTTAATAAGTTCCTAATTTGTTTAGGAATACAGATTATTGTATTTAAGATTCCTAAGGGCAATGTTTAGCACCATTTTAGCTCCCATATTTCTAAGAGTCTTGTCTATTTCAGAAAAACATCCACCTAGTGTAGTAGTTGGAAGACTAGAGTGCATTTCAAAAGAACTTGTTTTTTTTTTAATTTTAGATTTAGTTAGAGCAGTAAAAAATTGGTGGTAGTAGTAATAATAATGTTGTTATTATTATATTATTTTATACTATTTCAGAATGTACAGCCTTTTATCCAAATGCCTTTGGATAAGTTAATTGTCTTTTTGGGTTTTAAATTTTCTTTCTAAATGAAGATGAACTTAGTTATTTTAAGGGGTCTTCTAAAGTTAGTTTTGTGCAATATTTAAGTTTCAGTCCCTTCCCCTAGAGGCATTGCAGATGTGACATGTGTATCAGTAGGTGGCAGAGAGGAGAGAGTCTATATCTACATTAAGTGTTCTGACCTATGAACATCTGAATGATGAGTAGCATAACATTCCTGGAAAAAAACCAAGCTGGATAACAACATCACTTTGGTATCATGGGGTAGCCTGTGAGGACTACCAGGCCAGTACCAGGCAAGCACCAGATGGGCTCCCAGGACAGGAAACAACCAGAAACTAGAAGGACTCTGCCTGGCCCTGGATGTGGGGGTTATGGGTGAGCCATCCTTGAGAGAGTGAGTGTGGGAGAGCCAGCCCTGCCTTCTGTCTTCTATGTGGTGGTGTTGACTAGGGAGAGATGCCCTCCCTTCCCTTTTGCCCTCACCGCCATTGGCCAACAGGAGATCTGGCCCAGGTGGGGTCCCTAGGGCAGGAGAGCTGTCCCTACCCCTCACATACTGCAGCACTCAGGAGAGCAGGCCCTGCACCTTGCCTGGGTAGCGTATTACAGCTGGTTCTGGATATGGGGGTTGTGGGTGAGCCAGCCTGAGGGAGGGTGTGTGGGAGAGTCAGCCCCACCTTTGGTCTGCTATGTGGTGGTGTTGGCTAGGGAGAGATGCCCTCCCCTCCCTTTTGCCCTCACCACCATTGGCCAATAGGAGATCTGGCCCAGATGGAGTCACAAGAGCAGGAGAGCTGTTCCTGCCCCTCACATGCTGCAGCACTCAGGAGAGCAGGCCCTGCACTTTTCCATAGTGGAACTGGCCATGCAAGTGAAACTTGCCGGTCCTGAACCAGGGCTTTGAGTTGGCCCACCTCAACATCTACCCCATGGATGAACTGCAGGAGTGCAAGAAGAGGTCAGTTCCACAACCCAGGACTGCAGAATTTCCATGACACAGGACAGTTACAGCCTATCTGAGAGGAGTTCCAGTGAGGTTTCAGTACTGATGGAGTAGCAGAAAGCAGGTACCTTGTACCAGACCAAAGAGTATTATAATGAACAAAACCTGATCCAACATCCAAGACTGAATGACACTCTGTTTTTGAATGTTATTTTTCACTTCATATCATGTCATATCAAGATAGGCTACTACTTATCTTAGTCATAGTTTCCTTTCACATAGAAACACCTGAGTATTATTTACTGACTGCCCTTTGTGAGAAAATAGGTTATGTTGGCTCATTGGAAATAAAAACTCTCTATGGCTTAGTATTGACTGGAATTACCTGTAGAATGGTGGTGGGCTGTGTCCAGCTCCTTTTCAGAAAGTGTCAGTATTTTCATTGTCATTGCCCTGAGTCTTGTGTGTAAGCAGCAGTGTGTTTATATAGCATACCAATGGATATTAAAAGCTGCTTTTGAGAACCCTGAGGACCAATAAGGGCCTCTGAACATATGAGAGAATGAACTGAATCTA
The DNA here is from genome assembly GCA_907164525.1 of Lophiomys imhausi. NCBI lineage: Eukaryota > Metazoa > Chordata > Mammalia > Rodentia > Muridae > Lophiomys > Lophiomys imhausi. Next base: position 401,765 of record CAJQZJ010000542.1, on the reverse strand, counting down.
GAAGTATGGGAACACCGTGAGATATTCTGTGTTTTACCCATGGTTTCTCAATAGCACCAAAGAAATGACACTAACTTCATGGAAATTCCCCTTTTAATATTATATAGAGTGGACTGGATAAAGTTATGAATCATGGAGACAGATTAACTGAGAAATAGCTGGCAGTTATTTGAACTAGGATGATTGTTGTGGGCAAGAAGAGTGATTTGGTAGACATTAAGAAGGTAATATCTAAGGTACTTTTTGATAGATTTCATATAGAAGATGAAAGAGGTGGAAGATTAAATTTATGGCTGTAGCAACTGGGTAAATTGTGATGCAGCTGAGCTAGTTAGATGAACTACCTTATAGAGACATTTGGTTTTGTTTTTATGGGAGTTTACTGAAGGTACTTGAAAGAGAGAATTTTAGGTAAGAAAAGAGGCCAGTAAGGAGTTCCTTTTCTCATTTTTATGATTGATTTTGCTTAAAGAGAGATTCAAGCATTATTCACATCATATGCAGTGAGACCTATAAGGTTGGAACTATGCAATGAAACTTCAGACTCAAGTCATTGCTTATCAAATTGTGCTTTGAGGTGCACTGGAGATCCTACACAAATACCTCAGTGGCTGCTTTGAAAGTCAGTGAGAAGTAAGTGAGTGAGACTCCGTACTTGCTGCTCAGCATCAGCCAGGATATATATCAATTATATACACTCGGTTTGAATGTGATAATATATATGTATATATATATTTGTGTGTGTATATATATTATTATATTCATTACTTCAAGTTGCATCTCCATCACAGCCCCCTCCCTCCACCCCTCTGGGTCCCACCCTTTCACCTTCTACCCCCTCTCCCACTAATCCTACTCCCCCACATATCAGCCCCCTTCAGTTCATCAGTCATATGAGGGCTAAGAGCTTCCTCTTGCAGGGAGGGTCTACATGGCAGTTCCACTAGGGCAAAGTGTCCCACTAACAAGTAACAAAGTCCATATTCCTGTTCCTTTCAGTTTGTTGGTTGTAGGATAGTTATCTTGTACTATATGGCTAAAATCCAGTTATAAGTGAATAGATGCCATGTGCATCTTTCTGAGTCTGGGTTAGCTCACTCAGGATGAGCTTTATAGTTCCACCCATTTGGTTGCAAATTGCATGATTTCCTTGTTTCTGATAGCTGAGTAGTATTCCATTGTATAAATGTACCACAGTTTTTAAATCCATTCTTTGGTTGAAGGATAGCTGGGTTATTTCCAGTTTCTAGCTATTACAAATAAGGCTGCTATGATCATAGTTGAGGATATGTCCTTGTGGTTTGGTGAGGAATCTTCTGGATGTATGCCCAGGAGTAGTATGGCTGGGTCTTGGGGTAGAGCTCTTCCAAGTTTTCTAAGATATCACCAGATTGATTTCCAAAGTGGTTGTATGAGTTTGCACTCCCATCAGCAATGGAGGAGTGTTCCCCTTTCTCCATAACCTCACCAGCATGTGATGTTATTTGGGTTTTTGATCTTAGACATTCTGAGCCTGTGAGATGGAATCTCAGGATCATCTTGAGTTGCATTTCTCTGATGATTAAGGATGTTGAGCATTTCTTCAAGTGTCTCTCGGCCATTAGAGATTCCACTTTTGTGAATTCTCAGTTTAGCTCTGTACCCCATTTTTTGGTTGGATTATTTGGTTTCTTGGTGGTTAATTTATTGAGTTCTTTATAAATTTTGGATATTAGCCCTCTGTTGAATGTGGGATTGGTAAATATATTTTCCCAATTTGGAGGTTGCTGTTTTGTTCTAATGACAGTGTCCTTTGGCTTACAGAAGGTTTTCATTCTCATGAGGTCCCATTTACTGATTGTTGGTCCTGGAACCTGAGCTATTGGTATTCTGTTCAGTAAGTTGTCACCCTATACCAATGAGTTTGAGGCTTTTCCCCACTTTATATTCTATTAGAATTAATGTGTCAGGATTTATGTTGAGGTCTTTGATCCACTTGGACTTAAGTTTTGTGTAAGATAATAAATATGGGTCTATTTGCATTCTTTTACATCTTGAAATCCAGTTAGACCAGCACCATTTGTTGAAGATACTTTCCCTTTTCCATTGTATAGTTTTGGTTTCTTTGTCAAAAATTAAGTGACTGTAGGTGTGTGGGTTTATTTCTGGGTCTTCGATTTTATTCCATTGATCAATTGATCTCTTTCTATACTAGTACCATGCTGTTTTTATTACTATTTCTCTGTAGTATAGCTTGAAATCTGAGATGGTGATACCTCCAGATGTTTTGTTATACAGGATTTATTTAGCTATTCTGTTTTTTTTTCCATATGAAGTTGAGAATTGTTCTTTCAAGGTCTGTAAAGAATTGTGTTGGTGTTTTGATAGGAATTGCATTGAATCTGTACATTGTTTTTGGTAGGATGGCCATTTTTATTATGTTGATCCTACCTATCCATGAGCATGAGAGATCTTTTCATCTTCTGATGTCCTCTTCAATTTCTTTCTTCAAGGACTGGAAGTTCTTGTCATACAGGTCTTTCACTTGCTTGGTTAGAGTTACCTTCAGGTATTTTATATTATTGGTGGCTGTTGTGAAGGGGGTTGTTTCCCTAATTTCTTTCTTGGCCCATTTATCTTTTGTGTAAAGAAGGGCTACCATTTTTTTGAATTAATTTTGTATCCAGCGACCTTGCTGAAGGTGTTTATCAGTTGTAGGAATTCTCTTGTGGAATTTTTGGGTCACTTATATATACTAACATATCTGCAAATAGGGATAATTTGACTTCTTCCTTTCCAATTTGTATTCCCTTGAACTCTTTTAGCTGTCTTATTGCTCTAGCTAAAACTTCAAGTACTATATTGAAGAGATATGGTGAAAGTGGACATCCTTTCCTTGTCCCTGATTTTAGAGGAAATGCTTCAAGTTTCTCTCCATTTAATTTGATGTTGGCTACTGGCCTGCTGTATATTGACTTTATTATTTCTAGGTATGGTCCTTGTATGTCAGCTCTCTCCAGGACTTTTAGCATGAAGGGGTGTTGTATTTTGTCAAATGCTTTTTCAGCATCTATTTAAAAATCAGTTTTCTGATAACAACAAATTTTGAAAATTACTGGATTCAACCAGTTAGTACTGGGGCTTGGTTCTCATTCATTTTAGCCAGTAGTTTCTGAAGGTGCCTCATGTCAGCAACTGTGACATATTGTCTGTGTTGGCTGAGTCAGAGAGGATTTATTCCCAGCTTCACCCTAGAGAAGATTTCATAAGGCATGTACATGAAATATCATGTAATATAAGGGAAAGGAGCACCGATACAAGACAAAAAGAGCTACCTTGCTCTGGGAGTTCTGAGGGAAGGAGGAAATACTGTATATTTGTGTTTGTGTACAATATGGGAGGATGCAGCAAGAGGCAAGATGTAGGAGCAGTTTGTGAGGGCCCTCAATTGTAAGGCTTAAGACAATGGATGGAGAGGGACACTGAACAGTGTTTGAGTAAAAGAGTGACATTGACTAGAGAGATTACATTCATCATGAGAGATTAATCTGTATGGGGAGAGATTCTATGATATGTAAAGTGGACCTTGGTGTGTACCCAGACCTTATTCTTACCCTGCCATTGCGTGTTAGTGTGGTTGAATGAAAATCTTTCCCTTGAAGAAACGTTTGCATTGTATTCCCACACTCATCCAAGCATATCACATTGATTTCCATAAAAATTGTTGCTGTAGAAATGCATGTTTGTTGTGTATTTTTGTCAAGGGTTGAGTGGAAGGAGATGACCCAGGTGGAAAAATCTGATTTAGGAAACAAGGGAGAATAGCAACAATCAGCTAGCAATCAGGAAATTAAAAAAAATAAGTAGACCTCCTTTTATACAGTGAGCTTTTGACATGTCCTCCGAAATACTCCTTCAGGGATTGCCCACAATGGCAAATATCCAAAGAGGGTAATTAACACACCTGCATTTCACTTAGAAAATGTGCCAAGTGTTCCTTACTGCCTGAGCCATATGGTTCTAATTGAGTCTTCTTGGACTGACTTGTGGTTCTCTTTGACATATGCAATGAATTACTATACAGAGAAACATTATAAAGAGTGTCCTTTCATATGAATTCCCGGCAGTTGGATAGTCTTTTTTTCCTGGACATGCAAACCCAGTGCTCCACTTAAGCCAAAAAATTAGTGGGCTAGCATCTGCTTATTTTAGGAAGGGGACACCAATAATGTCCTTTACTTTTCTTATGTACACCTGCCTTTCTGTGACTGGAGACTGATTCTGAGCCTCTGGGCATCTAGTGCTGGTTGCTTTCCTTTGATATTTGACTATGTTTTTCTCTGGGAAAACTGAAGCCATCTGCTGTAAGCCTCTTCATTGGCTGCCCTTTGGATGGAAACTGGCTTTGAAAATAACCCTAGAATTTTCTCTTTCCCTTCTATATAGCTCCTCTTTTTCAAGAACATTCTACTGTACATTTTAAATCTTGTCTGTTATTTAATTATACAGCTCACCTAGATATAGCTTTCTTAGACTCTAGTCTCCACATGTGCTTAGTTATCCTACATTCTAACCTTTTTTTTTTTCTTATTTCTGTCTCCTTGATGGATCCATTATATTTTTCAGCTTTATTGAGGTATGATTTATATGTAAATAAACTGCATGTAGTTAATGCGTATGTTTTGATAAATATAGGTATGAATCATAACATTTTTCTATCAAGGTAATAAATATATTCATCACCTCCAAAAGTTTTGTTTCCCTTTGCCTGTTTGTCTTGACACATTGATTCCATTTCCTCACTGCCTATGCACTAATCTTAGCTAATGTTTACTGAATGCCTTACACAATTTAGCTCTGTGAATCCGTAGAATAACCTCATGGAGTAAGTACTGTTTACTGATACCCTGTTTTCAGAATGAATAAACAGTCATGAAGGTCAGGAAACTTGTCCAAGGTCATGCAGGTAGTCAACAGTAGAGGCTGGATTCAAATGCAGGCACTGTTTTCAGTGTTGGGGCCACTTACCACCATGCTGCACTCTCTCCCATGAACACTTTTGAAATCAGTGATCTTCCACTGAAATCCATCGAGAAATATTTATTTTTTCTTCATCTTTTCCTGAGACTCTGGAAATCCATTTCTAACTATGTTTCCATAATCTTTTCTGGAAATTCTTTTTGTTTACATTATTGCTCTCTTTAAATCTCTTGTGCAGATTCCTCTTCTATTTATTTGGACCTGGTTTGAAAATTATTTTTTTCTTATATTTGCATGCAAATATACTTTCACAATTTGAGTATCATGTGAAGAATCCCCAAATGTCTGTGTCTTGCCCTTTAGAAAGTCAGACAGAATCACTGCTGGAAAAACCCATTTCAAGTGTCGTTGTAACAACCAACCACTGTGAAGTCTAAAGACAAGGCTGCCCTTGCAGATCAGCATTTTGTGTTCATGCTTCTGATTCCCTTCTCATGACTTCGATGGTTTGGGAAATGGAATTTTGTGGTATGAGTTTATTAAAATAACCAATTATGAGAATGTTTTTGTTTAATCCCAGATGTGTGGCTACTTAAGACACAGGTATAAAGTATTAACTGTCTTGTGGGCTAGGAGGGGCGTGGCTTAGCCAACTGCAGCATGTAAACTCTGAGGACTTTCAAGAGAGGATAAAAAGCCAGAAACTTAGGAGAACAGGGCTCTAAAAAGAAACAGGAAAAAAGGGGCTTACAAAGAAGGAGGGGAAAAAAAGAGCTCTACAAAGAAGTAGGAGAAAATGGGCTACAAAAAAAGAGAAAGGGCTACAAAGAAAGAAGCACTAGAAAGAAGAAAAGAAGGGCTACAAAGAAGAAAGAAGTTGCTGCTTTCCCTGCTGCTGGTTCTTCCTGCTGCTGTCTCCTGGTTTGCTGGACTTCTATTGAGACTGGTATTTCCCCCAAAGAACCCAGCCACCCTAATCCCCAGGATGTAGCTCAAAGAGACCTATGCCCCTTCTCCCTCTAACCTTCTTTCTGTCCTGCATAGTGTTGGGGGGTTGGGAGGAACAAGGGGTGGAAGGGAGGAAGAGGTACTAAGTACAGTAAAATAAATTAAGTATAGTATAAAAATAATAAAAGCCACCTTGCTACAGCATTTCTTTTCATTTAAGCTCAAAGTTTGAAAAGATTCGATAACTTATTGTCCTCTTAGATCCCTATAGATTTGGTCCGGCAGTAAACACTTGGTAAATATTTAGTGAACATCTACTATGTTCCAGGTTTTGTGCTAAGCATGAGGTTACAAGCATTATCAAGATTTTCTACATTCATAAAGTTGAAAATTTCTTTAACATCACTTGGTTTACTCTTTACTGACATCCTTTTTCAAGTTACAATGATTTCAAGGGTAACTGCATTCCATGCTCCCAAAATTATGTTAATTATTTTATTTAGATTTTTGATATTATTGATTTATATAGAACATTCATCTTTCATGAATTAGTCATTTTAATAAATATTAATGGAATATTTGCTGTGTGCCACATTGTGATTTAGGTTATAAATCTTTAAACAAAATTGACAAACCCTTTATCCTTCAAGGTACTTGAAGAATAGCTATTACAGCAAGATACCCTTGAAATCATTGTAACTTGAAAAAGAAAGTAAAGAGTCAACCAAGTGATGTTAAAGAAATTTTAATCTTTATGAATGTAGAAAATCCTGATAATGCTTGTAACCTTATGCTTAGCACAAAACCTGGAACATAGTAGATGTTCACTAAATATTTACCAAGTGTTTATTGCCAGACCAAATCTATAGGGATCTAAGAGGACAATAAGTTAGAGAATATTTTCAAACTTTGAGTTTAAATGAAAAAAAAAATGCTGTAGCAAGATGGCTTTTATTATTTTGAAGAAAATAATACTGGGGTTATGCACATTTCCCATCTTCTGCCATTCAATTTCCAGTTTTTCCATTATAGTAATACCCAACAACTATCTATAGAAAACAGTGATAACATTGGGTGAATAATTAGTGTTACACTAAGAGGGAATACCAATTGTTTCAGATAAGAAAAAACTATGAAATAAAATTTATTTCTTTTATTATTTGAACTTATCTTAGTTTATTGGGAGTGAAGGTATAATAGATAGTCTTATGTGATTTATATTTATCAATTTCTAACAACAGGGCAAATAGAATTTTCTAAAATGACAAATGGGGCTGCCATTATTGTTTGAAGACATCTGAGAGAAAGATGCTTATAGCTTTGACCACTCCTAGGGAGTTATGGCATTGGTCACATTCTGGTGGTTTTTTTTTTTTTTGTGACAGAGTTTCTCTGTGAGGCAGAACCCTGGCTGTCCTGGACTCACTTTGTAGACCAGGAAGGCCTTGAACTCACAGAGATCTGACTGCCTCTGCCTTCCAAGTGCTGGGATTAAAGGTGTGCACCACCACTCCCTGCACATTGTTTTAAATAGCTTTTTCTTCTCCTCTTCCTCTTGTTTACTTTCTCTTATAAAACAATCCTAAACTTGCAGTTAGCCCAAAACTTTTGTCCTTAAGTGTTATGAAACTCCCTATACACGAGTTACAGAACAATGAAATGTAAATCCCCAAGGTTGTTGGAGGCAGCCTGCCGCCCCAAGATCCTCACTGGCCTCTAATACCTTTTCTCCTCCAGAGCACAGTTAGACATAATATATGCTTGTAAATCACTCTCTGTCCTCTTCACATAAAGGAATATTGTACTGAAATGCAATATAATTGATATATTAAAGTATAAACTAAGAGACATGAGTCTTTTCCTGATGTTGCCACTAACTAGATGTATAATTTGGACAAGCTACTTCCGTTTTGTGGCCTTAATTCCTCAACTATAAAATAAGGGGGTTGAACAAGATAATCCTTCCAACTCCTTTCCAATTTAGCATTCCAGGATTCTAGTGAGATGAATCAGTGATAGAATCTGGCAGCTTGGCTTGGCATCATTGTGTATCATTTATCCATGGTGACAAAATGTACACAAATCATAGGGATAATCTGCTGCATATTTTAGAGATTAGGCATTTCTTCACTACTTTGGAAGGAGTTCTGGCTCTTGTGGGTCAGAATTTAAAGTATGGAGTTAATGAGGACAAGGTAGGTCAAAGGGGCTATTTACCACATGAATCAATTTGTTTCCTGGCTATAGTCTATACATTAACAGCCACCCCTGTCTGCCCTCCAGTCATTCCACCAATACAAGTTTCAAGGCAAGACTCAGCATGATTGTCTGTGCACTTAACTGCTCTTTCTCAAAAGCAGGAAAAGAGCTTAACTGACTTTTAGAAAACTATATTTTTGAGAAGATGAAGGTAGCATAATCATAATCAGTTGAGGTCACCATGACTTGTGGAGGTGACTCACTGTCTTACATCAGCCATCAAGCACATAACAAGAACAGCCAGCAAAAGACCAGCCAGAGAAATTATCCAAACGCCTCTGCTTTGTCAGTTGGAGGTAGTACCTCTGACAACCATGAGCCTAATTATGGCCTGGAGAAGTGAAGATGAGAGAACTGTTTGTAGTGAAAGCTATCTGGATTTTGTTTCTAGTTTTGAACACGAAACATAACGTTCCCAGGCATTTTGAATGGGTCTGCCAGATGCTTGAGACTCTTTTTTATATTTTTATGTAAAATATTTTAACAAGAATGAGGAATGAAAACTTCGTTGAATGAGGAATGAAACCTTCATTCCCTGTATTGTGAGAATATATTTGGTTGTTTAACAGGGGAAGTCCAGCACACTGTGGGTACCACAGTTGCAGTGTGGTACAAAACAATGATTTTCATCTGTGGCCAGTGTGGGTACTGAGGTCATCAAAGATTGACTTTGTGAAAAGGGTCTGTTTCTTACCCTTGAAAAGTGATGGCTTGGCTGAGCTACTCTTCATAGCTGAAGTGGATGCATGAGTAAGGATGTCCCAGACAGCTAGGCTATTTAGCAGAGGCTTATCCAAAGCAAGACAAGGGAGAAGCAAACAGAGAAGAATAAGGTCATCAGAACAACAATATGCGCCTCTACAGAATAGTATGGCCAAGGCTAGAAATGCCATAGAAAAGGTACCCTAAGATAATTTGGAAAATTGGGGAAAATGAACTCTCAGCCCAGGTAGTGTGGGTTAGAATTCAAACATACATGAATTTGAATCATGTTCCTGTCATTTACTACCTATTTGGCCTTAGAAATGTCACTTACATATACTGAGGCTTTGTACTTTGTACTTCTATCATGTGAGAAGTAGAGATAGTAACAAGAATTAACACACACATGATAGCCCCCTCTTGTTTCAGATATAATGGTTTAGGATGACATGCAGTTTTCTTTGTTCCAAATCTACTCACTCTGTTTCCAGGCCTGTACTAGAAATCACACTGGAGACATACTATGCATATATATTGAAGACAGGGAATGATAACTCTTGCTTTCAGCTGTGTATGAATTTCAGCTCTTGTTCCTTTCTTACAGTTGTTTTTCAATGAAAGAAGATGCTTACCAAGAAAGAATTTAAGTATTGTGAAAGGATCTCTGTATGTTAGTGCTACAAAAATCTTAAACTTTACTGATTAAGGTATATCATGACTGCACTACACTACATTACACTCTAAAAATCTAATGCACAGATGAGTGATTTTTTTAATAATTTATTTTTTTATTTCTTCAAGTTACATCTCAATCACAATCCCCTCCCTACTCCCCCCTCCAGTCCCACCCTTCCACCCTCCTCCCCCTCAACCCCCCCATCCTCTTCCCTTCTTTTTTTTTGTTTAAGGTATTTATTTTTCCCCCCAAATGCTCTCCCTTTCAGTCCAAAAAAATGGTTCTTTTTCTTGTAACTATAAATACAATACAAAACAACAGAAATAAATAGGCCACAATTATAAGAGTTATATGGCTTAGCATACATTCCCAATGTCCAGTCCATATGTATTTGGCGCCTGACTTTAACATTCTACTATCTAACCATCTCCATGAGTTTAAAGATCTATATCTAACTCAGATTTCATACTAACTTGCCTCATAATTTTAAAAATATTTAGATCCAGAACCCCCTCTTGATTCCTAAACAACTCAAAATTTAACTATGAGACTCTAGCTATCTATTCTTCAACCACCTCAGAGACCTGAGAGGGATAAATATATCTGAATGGGAACTGTCCAGGTAGCCACTGGTATGTCATTTTTTAGTTTTGGAAGCTGCAGGCCCTGCACTTCCTATACAATCAGAGTGATTTTTTCTTAAGGTCAATCAACTAAACAAAGTCAGAATGAAGATCCAAACCTGTAAGTGAGTGACTACCAATCCTGTCCTCTTTCAATACTAATTCACTGGACCTTGTGAGGTAATAAGGACTTTAATTTTTTTTTCATTTTACTGTTTCTGTTTTGGCAAGATAAAAAGGAGAACCCAGAAAAGTTCAGTGACATACTCCAGCATGTGCCATAATATAAAAGGAGAATTATGGGTTTTTCTTCATTCGCTTACCCCCTTCACAGTAAATTGACATCCCTAGCCAGCACACTGGCAATATTGGCAAAACATCAAACATAGAACACATGGCTCTATTCCCCACAACACATACTCTAATAGATGCTGTGGATACAATTTGATTGAGTGATTGATTGAGTGCAACAAAGCAATGTTTAAATATCAAAATTCTCTTAGGAATTTTTAACTTGCTAAAGAAAAACGAAAGAAAGCAGAGGAAGAAAGAACAACAACTGAAAAAGAATCTAGTGGACATAAAGGAAGAATAGAGTTCTAGGAGGGGAATGATCAATAATATTCAGTACAAAAGAGATGAATAATAGGAAAGAGTCTGATGGATTCATTCATAACTTACAAGAAGAGTTTTGATGGTCTTATAGGGGAGTTCTAATTACAAGAGGTTGCCAATAAAAGGGCAATAGGAAAGTAAGGACAATGAAAATAAACTATTTTGAAAAGTTTGGATATAAATGTCAGAAGAATTGAAGATACTGTATGTCTTTGATAGCACAGAACTGTGGTTATTAATGTAGTCTCTCAACTGTGACAATCTACACCTCAAAACCAAGTTTGCTATCTAGATACTAGCTGTATGATCTTAGGCAAGGTACTTCATTGTTCTGTGCCTGCTTTTTCTGAACTTCAAAATAGTAATGAGTACAGATATTTGTTTCATAATTTTGTGGTACTTAAAGAAGAGAAGGTACTTTGAGAGCACTCTGTTTAATGGTCAAGACAGTTGATGGTAATGAAAGACAATTATATTTTCATGCCTTGGGATAAGAGACAGAATAGAACAGAGGACTGAGAAGAGGGCCAAATGAAGCAAACAGAGTTAGTAGGTTCCAATCTGGGGTTAGGTTTTGAACAGAGTAGAAAACATTACTGAGCTTTTAAATGGGAATAGCCTGAAAGCTAGCCCTTTGACACAGGGAGGAAAAAAAGATGAATTAGGAATAGCTATAAGCAAAAGTATGTAGGATAAAACATTCTTTTATGTTAGAATGCTTTTCTCCATGAAATATGAGATCAGATTTTCTGTAGAAAGTGAAGCCTTGGGATGTAGCTTGTGTTTACTGGTTTAGAGGAAGAAGAAAGGCAGCTGAGTGTAGACAGCAAAGAAAAATCCCATTTGGCACCGACTTTAAAGGGAAATTTGGAGACTGCATGTTTTCAAGGTCAATGTTTTGTGTGTATGTGTGTGTGTGTGTGTGTGTGTGTGTGTGTGTGTGTGTGTGTACTTTTAAATAAAATAAGTACTCTGATGTAGTCCACTGATTTAGGAAGTAGCTGGGGAAGGAAATAAAATCTCAAGTATGTAAAACTAGAATGGCTGAGAGACTGGAGAGAATGGTAATGGGAGTTCATGGACAGATAGCTGACTAGGCAATTGCATTAAGCAGCTTGTGACTTTGGAAACTCACCTCCCTAATGAAGAGGATCTAAGGTGTGTTCTCTTTATAGACCTCTCGGATTCTGAATTTTACTCTCTTCTTTTATCATTGTACTGCCACCTAGTGCATAGAAACGATACAGAGGTGCTGCTACCAAGAAGCAATATAGAGCTATCTGTTTATAAAATAAAAATTGCAGACAAATGTGGCTTTGGAAAACTAAGTGCAGTGACAGTTTGATTATAACTCGGATTGTAATGACTTTGTCTTTCTTTCCAAGGAGTATTTCCTTTCTTGAATACAGTGTCTCATTTTCCTCAGACACCAATCCTAGTCAAGAGAGTCTGATTTTTTTAAATAATTTATTTTTTATTTCTTCAAGTTACATCTCAATTGCATTCCCCTCCCTACTCCCCCCTCCAGTCCCACCCTCCCACCTTCAACCCCCCATTCTCTTCCCCTTTTTTTTAAGTTTAAGGTATATCTTATTTCCCCTAACAGTTCCCCTTTTCAGTCCAACAATTGGTTCTTTCTCTTATAATAATAGATATAATACAAGACAACAGAGGTAATTAGGCCACAGTTATGAGGATTATATGGCTTAGCATACATTTCCAATGTCCAGTCCATATGTATTTGGTACCCGACTTTAACTTTGTGAAGTTTTGGCCTTTTGCTACTAATTGTCATAAACTGTTTAGGATAATTAAGAAATGCAAACTAATAGTCATGCAAGCCAGTCATTGTGTTAGGTACTATGACAGTCTATTATAGTTATTTTCTAAGCTAATCAGAAATAAAGCTGCTAAGAGAGAAGCAACATCTGCTTACCCTAATATAAGAGATAGATAGGGCCTCTTCAAAAACCTCAAGAGATCTGCAGAATATGGCATTCAAAGATGTTTTCCTAACTTTAGATTTTTTTATATAGAGACATATCAACTCCTGACAGCACCCGTTATTCTACTCCAAATAGAAGATGAGCATCGAAGAATCTCCAGTGGGAGATGATTGAGTTAGTCGCAAGCCTATCTCTTGGTAGGAAAAGCCCCTTTCTCCAACTGTAGACAGAATGCTGCCCAAAAAGGACAAAACCTGGAAGCAGGTAAGTCGAGAGTCCGATTTCTATCAGACTGAAATTATTTTATATTCTTTTAGAAGGGAAGAGAATTCCCAATGTTTTTCTACCAATGAATAATGTTAAAAAGAAAACCAAGAAGGATTGGATAGGCTCTGGTAAAGAGATATGATAAACTTTGTAAAGAACAAGTTACAAATTGGGGGTGGAATTGTGGAGAAAATGCCAGATTGCAGGAAACATGAAAGGAAAGCAGTGACTAGAGAGCACAATGTTTGAGTCATGGATCTTATTGGATGAACTTGACTGAGAAAAGAGGTGAGAAACTGATGAAAATTTCAAGCAGATAGTCATTAGATAACTACATATTAGATAATGGAAACACAAAGCTGTTTGAAAGAAAACACAGACCGTAGGAAGAGAGATGGAGAGTACCAGGGAAAGAAGGGTCAATCATTTGTAGGGATATTTTGGTATCCAGACAACTTGCAAAATCAAATAGTATGATCATTCCTAACAACAAAGCCAAATGGTGAAACTTCAGGAAATAGAACAATCAGTTGGACAATGTGGAAGCCATTTGAAATTAGCAATCCACTTCTGGCTATTGACTTTCTAGAAGTTGGGTTAAAATGAAGATGGTGACCTGGAGCTTTTAATATACATTTCTAATGCCACGGGTCTGCTGAATTGCCCCATTGGCAACAAAACAGAGATTTTCATCTTTAGTAACATTACATATGTAGTGACAAAGATTCATTTTTTAAACATTCACTTGCTTGTATAAGTATTGGATTCACTCAGTGATCTAACACAGCGGTTCTCAACCTGTGGGTTGTGACTTCTTTGGGGGATCACATATCAGATATCCTGCATGACAGATATTTGCATTATGACTCATAACAGTAAAAATTACAGTTATGAAGCAACAAAATAATTTTTTTGGTTGAGGGTCACCACAACATGAGGAAGTGTCTTAATGGATCGCAGCATTAGAAAGGTTGAGAACCACTATCCTAACAGATCACAGACCACACACACAGGCTTTCTAGGAAATAAAAGCACATATCTTGTCTTTATCCTCTTTAATATCATATTGACCCCTAAATTATCCTTTCTCTAAACCTGGAATGCTCCCATTATCACACAAGAGGAATGGAGTCATTGAAGGCTAATAACTGGTCTAGGTCCTCCTTTGGACAGAAGGTTATCACTTTGGACAGAACTTATCACACTGTGATAAGTTTCACTTTTCTTGATTGCTAAGCAGGTTGAAAACCAATTTTCCTTTCAGAGCAATTTAGGGTATATAAAATATTCTGGCTGACCTTGTTAAGTTCATGTTGATGGGGAAAGAGAAAGCATAATCCAAAATAAAACATATTCTACAAATCAGTTAGACTTCACTTTGTTGTACTCTCTCTGTACATTTTTTGGCTTGATTAAAAAAGAGTAATCTATGTTGATTCCAGTTTTCTAACTTGCTGGTCAAGAAATTATTATTTCAGTTAAAGTAGTCAATGTTTTGCTAATATATATTACATGTAGTTAGATGATGCTTTCTGTCATTAAACTTGAGATAAAATCCCTTATTATCTTTCAACCCTACTGTCTGGACATCAGGTCCCTGAAGGCCTCTGCGATAGATGATTGGCATGTAGTATATGGAGAAATGACTCAGCCAATTATCTAGAATTTTTTAGTTAATAGAGTATCCTGAGATAAAGGAAGGCTACAAGTTCACAAGTTTATGCTCTTTCCTTATGATGTACAGAGCCAGGAACATGGCAGATCCTCAGAAAAACTTTACATAACAAATAATAGGAGAGAATTGGATATTTAAAATGAGAGAAAGGTCTAGTGAGTTCAAGAATACAACTTATGTCATAAAGAGGGCAGATGGAAGGTTTTTTTAGCTTGCATTTGGCTTATTATTGCTCTTCAGAAATTCATGAGATGATTTACATCCTTTCCTCTGGACAGATGACTCTGTTATGGTCTCAAGTATTCCAATTACTATTTACTGGCTATATTATTGTAGTTCTTGAAAGCATGAGCTATAGCTTTGAAAAGATCATGTGCACCCAGACACATGGTAACAGATCTCTGTGTTATTTCATTTCTTTCTTAGAGCAATACTTCTCTTGGAGTGCACATGCCATAAACTCTTCTCATTTCTCCTTCTATACTCTTACTTCTCTTCTACAAAAGGAAGTGTTATAAATACTTGAACTAGAAACTCTAATGTAAATAAAGAAATTTTGTCAGCCATACTAAAAATTAAAGATGAATTCTCTAAACAATATAGTTCAATTTTGTTCTTGTTGATAACCAAAACTCTTACACACTCAAATTATCCAAAGAAGGGGGGGATTCCACTTCTTTCCTGATAATTTTAACAGTTAATATTCACCCAAGGAACTTTATGTCTCACAGTATACATATTGGTCAGTCAAAAATTTCAATGCTATAATTAGTATCTTAGAGAAAAAATTGACTCACAATTTCAGACATTTTAGTTCATGATTGGCTGCTTCCTGTGCAAAGCTACCCACCTCATGGTTGTCAGGAAGCAATGAGGAGTGACAGAAACAGATTGGGGTAAAGGTATATCTTTAATTGGCATACCGCTAGTGTATTGGATGTTGCCAGCTACCTTTAGGGATTTCCTATATGCCAATTCCTTCAGGAACCACCATCACAGAAACATCCAGGAGAACATTCTTCTAATCATCTAAGCATCTCTTAACCCAATGAGGTTGATACTCAAGATTAACCATCAGAATATATTCATGTTAACTGAGCCCTAGAGAATTATCTTGGGGTACTCAGATTCTTCTTTTGTAGTTAAGGCAAGATCAGAAACCACCTTGGCCAGTTTATGAGGGTTTGGTCTCAGATGATATCTGACAATAGTAAGCCCTGAGAAATTGTCTACAGGCCTGTGATGAAATAGTACTCATCTCTTAGCTTTTAAAAAGCTTAATTTAAGTGACATTAGAAAAATTACCACTATCATAGTGAGACTCCTGAACAGCTGCCCACAAGTATGGAAGTTTTATTGTCCAGTGGTATATGCTTAGGTGTTCTTGTTCCAGTGTGTTTGAGTTTTGAGTTATCCAACTCTATTACCCAGAATTGGTCTGAACTAATTAGTCAAACAAGAATCAGGTAGGCAGAGTTACTGAGTCTATCTTTTCACCTTTTACTTCTTTACAATATCACTCTTCTCTTCATTAAAATTATCTGTAAAAGAGTTTCTCTCCCCTCCACTCTCTTTCTACCTTTTCTTTACACCAACTAGCATGGCATCCTCTACCAGATTCTTCAATAAAGTGTTACTGATAATGTATACTCTTGTGAACACAATGGCAAGTAGCCATAATTCTAAAGGTGAATCAATTAATCATAAATCTGTGTGCTAGAATTTCATAGACCAAATCTCATGGAAAGCAATGGATATTTTCACTAAGCCATTACTCATACCTCTTGTCTCATATATAAATCAGTTTTAGTAGAAGAGAATTTCATAGTCTCTTAATGTCATGCTGAACACAACCATTATCCCAGTAATGGAGAATATGAAAAACGTGTATTTTTCAATGATTGGGTGGCTGGGAGCTTCAGAAGAAAGTTTTAGTGTTTTTTATTTTTTGTATTTTGTTTCTTTTGAAAAAGAATTATCTGTAAGAAAATTTTTAAAACACAGGGTGTTTTGTCACTACAGTGAACAAATTCTAATGTTTCTAATAAAGGAAGTGAGAAATTGGTGTCTGAAACAGCAAGGCTTGTTTTAAAGCAACTAAAACCTCTTCCAACTTATGGTGTATCAAAGTCCATTTCACTGAGATTGCTGAGATTAAGGGACAATATTTTATAATTAAAGAGATCATCCTCAAGGGACAGACCTCATTGCCTTTTCTGTTCTGAAGATATTTAAAACAAAAGACCCCAGCATGAAATCAAAGTACAGTTTATAAGCTTATTTTGGTAAGTGCTGACCAAGCAACACTCTGCCCCAACATCTCTTTGCCTGGGTTACTGTGGTTTTTGATAGGAGACTGATGATCTCCTTCTCACTCTCACCCAAACCCTTCATGTTAACATTGGACTGGCCACTTGGCTTTGATCCTCCTGGAGCACTGATTCTACTAACTGCCTATTCCAGCACCTGACCCTCATTAGGCAGCCATTTCTGTCTAGAGACCATGCTGAGGAACTCCCCCACACTGGCACAAGTTTTGTTTATACTCTGGAAAGCATCCAAAAACTTAACTCTGGGAGATGGTCTTCTTAAAGCTCAGTATTTTAAGGAAAATCTGCTTCTTCATTTTCCAGTGAACAGCTTCTCTGGTTCTCACCCACTGATTTATAGCAGTACAGAATTGTTTGCCTTTTAACTTGTAAATTCTCTCAGCCTGGCAGCTAATACAACTTGCAACTAGTTCCACAAAGAAAGGAGACTCAGTGATTCTAAAGTGGAAGGGAACAAAGGCTTAGGAACTTTTATTTTCTGTTTTTCTAAATTTTTAATTAAAATATAATTACATTACTTCCCACGCCTACATTTTGTACTTCCAAACCTTCCCTTGGCCCCCCCACTTCCTTTCAAATTGATCACTTCTTTTTTCTTTGATGTTCATTGTTACATATACATAAATATACACATACTAGCACACACATATATATGCATAAATATATAAATGCAACCTGCTGAGTCTGTTTAATGTTGCTTGGGTCTATATGATTTCAAGGATGGACACTTTCTATTGTGATTCTATAAATCTTTCACCTTTAACTTTTGTTTTGTTAATATGGCTATTCATAGCCTGCTTGGAATTAGTAAGAGTTTGATATGTGATGGATAGATCCAGAAAAAAAACATGATAGTTCAATCTAGACTTCAAAAAAACATGAACACTTTTCTTCAGGATACCATATATTTGTGAATCCAAGTATCACCGTGAAGCCCTAATGGAGATCATACAAGAGTATGGCATCTGGTGGGGTTAAAAGGCAACCCTGAGGTATATTTTATGCACAGCTATTAATGCTCATTTTATCTTTCCCAAAGCTGCTGCAGCACTAGGGTCCTCTGACTGATTTTCCTGGAAATGCCCTGCACAAATACTTCTTCATTCCCAATGGAATACTATTCAGCTATTAAAAACAATGACATCATGAAATTTGCAGCAAATGAATGGAGCTAGAAAAGATCATCCTGAGTGAGGTAACCCAAACCCAGAAAGACAAACATGGTATGTACTCACTTATAGGTGGATATTAGCTGTAAGGGATAACCATGCTATAATCCACAGTCCCAGAGAAGGTAACTAACAAGGAGGGATAAATTATAACTCTGGTTATCTGTTTTCTGCATCAAACAGAAAAAAAGGAAGATTTTTTTTTCTTTTTTGAGATTTACTACCATTTTTTAAATTTTATGTGTATGAGTATTTTTTCATGCATATATCTGTGTATTATGTGCATGCCATGCCTTGGAAATCAGAATAGGGTGTAGTATCGCCTAGAAATGGCATTACAGATGGTTGTGAGCCACCATGTGGATGCTGGAATCAAACCTGAGTCCTCTGGAAGAACAGTCAGTGTTGTTAACTGCTGAGACTTCTCTCCAGATCTAGGAAGTTTTTTTTCCTAATTCTTCTTTCTGTATAATTAGGCAGTGGTTAGATTTGAATATATTAATAAGTGTAAGGTGTGTAAAATTCTTTCTGTCCTGCATTAGTAGTTTCAATAAATTACATCCCCACTCTTTATATACCATGATTATTTAATGTTGCCAGAGTTGTCCCAAAATAAGTTCAAAATAGCAATGCACCATCTCATTGAATATCTGCTCATTGTTGTGCTTACAAACACTTTAGTGAGCATTTTACAAAAGTGGAATTGCTGTGTCAGTGGTATATGACTTTAAAATGCTTCTAGATGTTGTCTAATTATCCTTTAAAATATTATGTATAGGTGATTCCCTACTTCCTCATGAACACTAAATATTATTAATAGAATATTTGTTTATTTTATAAGTTGTTTTTCTCTTCATGAGATACACCAACTTTTCTAAGAAAATGTTTGTTGACTTTGAAAGACAGCAGATAATGATGGCTATTTGTTAAAACAATGTGACTCAATCTGGGCGTGGTGGCACGCATCTTTAATTCCAGCACTTGGGAGGCAGAGACAGGTAGATCTCTGTGAGTTCAAAGCTAGCCTGGTCTACAAAGTGAGTCCAGGACAGCCATGGATACACAGAGAAACCCTGTCTCAAAACAAAACAAAAAACCCCAACAACAACAACAAAAAAAAACCAAATCCCCAAAACCCAACAACAATGTGACACAATAATGCTTCTGTTATGAAACCTACATGATCATGTATTTGAGATGATAACTTTGGGGCATATAAGATAATTTAGGGTTAGAAAACTTGCTTCTCTGTTGGATGACATTTTCATACCCTCATAACCTTACCCTTTCTGTGACTTTCAAGGGTTCTGGATAAATGTGAAAAAGTGTTCCATATTTTGTACACCAAATTTCTTTTACATAAGGGTGATGAGATAAACGATTAAATTAGAGAAAAACAATATGATGCTGCCAGATTCTATGGTAACTTCTTGAATCAGTACACACATTTTCCCCCTTGAGAATCTGGTATAAGTTACCACACAGCTGCAAGAGATCTGATCAAGGAAAAGGACCAAGGATGACTTCAGCAAAAGCATTACTGGTTTCCTGTTTCTGTATACTCTAAAATATCATTAGACTGAAATGCAAAGAGCAAGGGAAAACACTTGGAATAAATCTGAATCCAGATTTGACAAGGCAGGCGGATTTTTGGAAGATAATTCACTTAGTAATTGAATTGTTTATTCTTGTTTTTTTTTGGTTGCTAAGATGACTTGATCAGATCAACTGTTCTGGGATCTATACATTTTCTTCAACCAAGGAAGAACAGTAAGACTTTCATATGACTTAATCTAATTATGTTTTTAAAGCATTGTGCTGATCTAATATTTTCATTAAAGATCAGTGAAGCATGTAACAATACCTGACTTCAGTGTCTTGTTTTTCTCTGTTTAAAAAACCATTCACTTTACATGTATTCTTGCTCTTGGTTCTTGCAAAAATCCTCTGAGGCAAGGATTTTTATCTACATTTTACAGCAGAGCCGGAACTGAAGCCCAGCTTATTTATCTCTTGTTCTTTCCTCTTGACAGATAGAGGAAATCTTTCATGAATAGAGAGGTATGACAGTTACTTTAAGAATGCAAAAACAAGATGAAAATATTTTGACTAAAAAATAGAAAAGAATCACAGAATTTTTAAGGATGATTTTCAGAACTCAGAGATTTCAATGTTATCATTTGTGTTTAATTCACACCAAAATTGTCCACTAAATTGGGTTGATTGTAACAATGTAGGTTGACAATTAATTTAAAAATTAAAAATATTCTTATTAGAGGCAAAGATATATATACACACATATGTACATACATATACATATGTTGCTAAGGTGACTTGATCAGATCAGATATATGTGTGTGTGTTTATGTATCTTAACTTGATCATGATATTCAATTCAGTTCAATTTAATTCAATAAAATGACCGAGCAATTATTATATATATATCACACAAAACATATACATGTACAATACATACATACATATATATACATATAAATATGATATACTTGCTATTTAGAGGTTGAAGGGATTCTCTAGATGAGACAAGTAGACATAGAACTAAAAACCCAAATAGAATGTGAATCATTACACATTCTGGATGTTCAAAACACATAAAGCTCTTCTCCAGTAAAGTAAGAAAATATGAAATTTGAACAAAACTTTGACAGAAAGCTGGGTAAATATTTAACTGGCTGAGGTGGAACTGGAGTCTGTAGAGATGAACTGATTCATACAAAGGCTTGGAGATAAGAAAGTCTACTGTGTTGGAGAATGAGATGATTAGTTTGCTTGAAGCACAGTGTACCATAAATTGGGAGCAGAGAAGACAGTAGAAAACTGGGAGAAAATCATATTTATAGGGCTTTGAGATCCAACTAAGAGTGTGCCCCAGAAGTGGTTCATTATCATAGGTCACTGAAGGTTTCACATAAGATAATAGACATAATTAGTGCAGACCATTAAGCAGATGAAGCTGATAGCTCTGTGTAGGACATGTGGGAAAGTGAAAAATAGAGACACTATTGCAATACTTGAGCTGTGACATGAAACTGGCACAAAAGAAGAAATTACTGAATATTCTTGGGTGATGTCTATTGCTATTTTGCTGCTATAATTGAACAGCTGATGAGTTGTAACAGACTGTGACCCACAAAGTAAAAACAAAGCAAAGCAAAGCAAACCAACCAACCAAACAAACACAACATAAGATAAGATAAAATAAAACCCTACCTTGCTTTCTGTCTCTGAGAACATTTGCTGACCAGTTACTACAGAATCATCTTTACATAACTGTTTTATCCAGTAATCTATTTCAGGGAGTACTAGTTTGAGGACTGACTTTACTCCTTACATTTAAATTTCCAGAGGCTGCATAGTTATGGATCTAGATCATTAATTTTGACAATATCACAATGCATTCCCAAGAAAATACTTTGGGGCATCTGAAATGTGTGAATCTGGGGACTCCACATACTACTGTATTTTTCTTTCCATTTTCAGAGGATAGTGAAAGTAAAAGGCCACATTACTTTTCATCCAGGAAGTCCTGGGTTTAATCCAAAGCATGAAAATAAAAATAAAATATTTATCACCCTTCACAAAACTTAAGTCCATGTGGATCAAAGACCTCAACATAAAACCTGACACAGTAAATCTAGTAGAAGAGAAAGTGGAGAAAAGCCTCAAATGCATGGGCACATGAGAGCTTCCTGAATAGACCACCAATAGCTAAGGCTCTAAGATCAAAAATCAATAAATGGGACCTCATGAAACCGAAAAGCTTCTGTAAGGCAGAGGACACTGTCATTAGAACAAAATGGCAGCCTACAGATTGGGAAAAGATCTTTACCAACACCATATCTGACAGAAGACTAATATCCAAAATCTATAAAGATCTCAAGGAATTAAACTCCAAATCTTTATAAGATTTCTTTACAAAGAAATCTTCATAAGTGGAAAACATCCTGTACCTTGATAATATTAATATTGTGGTTATAATAGTTTACATATTTAAATAGTGCTTCCATTTGCATAATGAAGTAAAACATAAGGATCTCTGTAGTATTTATCATTACATGTAAACTGAAAGAAACGTGATCCCAGATACAAATTTTGATCAAAATATCTAAAAACTGGGCTAGAGAGTTGGCTCAGTGGATAACAGTACTGCCTACTCTTACAGAGGACCGAGGTTCAATACTTAGTATCCACATGGTAGCTCACAGTTATCTGTAATTCCGGCTTCAGGAAATCCAATGTCTTCTTCTCATATCTCCACAGGCACTAATCACATATGTGGTGCACAGCCATGCATGCAGGCGAAACACTTGTGTGCATAAAATAGCAATAAATATTTAAAATGTTTTAAATGTGCTAAATCCCACCAAAGCCTCAAACATCAATTTAAAAAAGCTCCCTAAAGAAATAGACAGCACATGCAAATAACAAGAAAAAGCTCTTAAAAAATCTTTTTATTGATTCTTTGTGAGTTTTACATCATACACTCCAGTCTGGCTTATATTCCTGTCCCTCATATCTGCCCTCTGCTCTTGCAACCCCCCCCCCCATAACACACACACACACATATCAAAAACAACAACAACAAAAACAAAGCATAAAAAGCATTTCATCATGGAAGCTGTAGTATGTCACAGTGTGTCCCAAAGTATATCCTCTGTCCACACATCTTCCTTTGCAAATGTTCATTTCAAGGAGTTATTGTTCTAGTTTGAGATCTCTGGCTTCTGTGACACCATTAATATTGGATCCTCATTGGGACTCCTCCTGGTTATCCTGTTGTTGACCAGTGTCATGGAGATCCTACAGCTTTGGAACAGCAGGACTGGCCCTTTCACATATTTCAACCATTTGCAGATTATATAGATTTTGGGGTGGGCCAATTCAGAGAGCTGGAGCTGAGCTACTCAACATTCTGGCTTTCCCTTATCAACACCACCAGGGCAAGCTCTCTAGCAGTGCTCCAGCAAGGCCACCCAATGTCTCCATCAGTAGGAGGCAGGGTCAGCTCTCCTGGTCTCATGCTCTCAGAGATGGCTCACCTGTACCCATGCCTCCAGAGCCAGCTACACTGTGCTTCTCAGTCAAGGTGCTTGGCTCACTCTCCCAAGTGCTTCAGCCTGTGAGGAGCTGGGCCAGCTCTCGTGCTCTCACATCCTCAGGATTGGCTCACCTATGTCTTTGTCATTGGGTCCAGTTCCAAGCCCAGGCAAGGTGCAGAGCCCTCTCTTCAGAGTGCTACAGCCAGAAAGGGGGCAGGGCTCTTGCTTTCATGACCTCAGGGCCAGTTCTCTGTACTGCCACAGGTGGTGACAGGCAAAGGGTAGGGGAAAGATATCACCCCAAACCCACACCACCTCACACCAGACAAGTGGCAGGACCAGCTGTCCTGTGCTCTCACTCTCAGGGCTGACCCTTGACCTTGGCACCCCCTTGACCAGTAACAGCCCTATTGTGCTGTCCAGGGGAGGTGCAGGGCCTCATTTCCCAAGTGCTGCAACCAGTGACAGACAGGACCATCTCACATACTCTTATGAGCTCTGGGCAGCTCTCCGAAGTGCCACAGCTGGAGAGGGGTGAGGGGGCAGAAGACATCCTCCTCAAGGCTAATTTACAGTAGAGGAGTGGTGGGGTCAACTCTCCCATGCTCTCACCCTTAGGGCCTACTCACCTGTTGCACCCTACACCAGGGCTAGCTCTACTGTGCTGCCCAGATGAGGTGTAGAGCCTGATCTCCTGAGTGCTGCAGCCACCAGGGGCAGGGCCAACTCACCAGCTCTCAGGACTCTGGAGCCAGCTCATCCAACTGCTGCAGTTGGTGAGGGGCAAGGGGATGAAGGCATAACTCCCACACTCACACCACCTCACAGCAGAGGAGTGGCAGGGCCAGCTATTCCACCTGCACACCCACCACCAGGGTCAGCTCTGCTGTGCTGTTCAGGTGAGGGGCAAGGCCTGTTCTCCCGAGTGTTTTAGCTGGTGAAGGGCAGGGCTAACTAACTCTTCCTAACTCATGACCTTGTGGGCAGCTTTCCCCACTGCCAGAAGTGGCGGGGGTGAGGGGGCACAACCTCTGTGTCTATGCTCCCCCACAGCAGACAAGTGACAGGGTCAGTTCTCCAAAACTCATGCCCTCGGGACTCAATCACCTACACCAATGCTACCAGGACCAGCTCCACTGTGCTGCGTGGGCAAGGCACAGGGTCTTCTCTCTGGAGTGCTGCCACTGCTAAGAGATGGGGCCAGCTCTACAGAGCACTGCATCGAGTGAGGGACAGGCCAGCTATGTACAGCCCCTGGACATCCACGTTGTCCCCGGTGGCTGCCTTGATCAGGGGCATCCCCATGTTCTCTAGTGGTAATATGAGCCATGGAACTGACTCCTGCCACTGGGTAGCTAAAGACCCAGAAATGACAGACCTCAGTGGCAGCTTGAGCTGGGACCTTACCATGGCCTCAAGTGTCAGGGCTGGCCACTCATAACAGGCTACTCCTCTCCACCCTATATTTCTCTCCCATCTGACCTATTCACATTGTGGTGGCTCCCACTGCAGACTGACCACAAAGTTGGAGAACCCCCGGGTAACATCCCCGATCCATGCTGTGTGGTGAGGTGGCAAGTGGGTGTCTATGGGTCACCTGTGCCATGTGCTGGGGGCAGGTCTGTGGGTGGCATGATGGTCCCTCTGTCTTCCTCCTCCTATACTGCACTACGCTGCCTGGATTTGATTTTTATGAGTCCTAGGCATAAGACAGCTGGGATGAACAAAGGACTGCCATCTGCTCTGCTCCTGACTGATAAAAGAACAGCACTTCCAACAAGCTATCACTTTTGTTCATTGCTGGTATGTGTGTATGTGTGTGTGTGTGTGTGTGTGAGATGGGGGTGGGGAGAGTGAAAGCTCTTCTAATGTCACTGCACTGCACTGTCATGGGCTTTGACATAATGTGTGTTATTAAAATTACTTTATAGAAGATGAAGGATCTTTCAGCAATACTTTTATAGTAATTATTGATCCTGGGAGTGAGGATAATATCATCACTCTTCCACTATACTTTAACCCTTATTTGTTTGAATGAAAATAACATTTAAAAGCATAAACTGTCATGAAGTACTACTTGTCTTGGGTCTGAGGACTCAAAATAATTCCATCATATCATTGAAATAACTGCTTTATATGTGAATTAATATATATTATATATTGTTATGCTGCATATTAGTTTAAAATAAAAGAAAAAGTATATCAAATGCATTAATACTTGGAAAATAAGTGGGTACATTTTTTCAACATCCAAAAATTTATCAAACCAGACACCCAATAATAGAAGCAATGAATATTTCACTTTTCACCATCATGCAATCTGAAGCAAAAGTATTTTTACTAAAATTCTCATCAGACCTTTAAACACAACCTCAAATTTCACGTATATTTTCTAACAGCCTTTTACTGAGATGCCCATGTGCTTTCTATAATATGTGCTTTCCTTTTCATCACTTAGTACAAAATCTCAACTGTCCATTTAAAAGTGTGTTCCTGATAGTCTCTTGCTGGAGTTCATTGACAGAAATGGAGCAATCACAAGGCCCCATTGACTGGTAGTAATGCATACAACTGAAACACATTGTATCTCTCTATGTTCAGTTTATGATTTCCTTTAGCTGGGAAGTTAAGTTCAGGCTGAATTAAGCTACATTTACTTGAATACATTGAGCATTTGGTTTAAATTATTCTTTTAGGAATAAGATCCCTTGGGATGAGTTTGGTTATCTGATTGGATTTGTATTCTTCCTTAGTAGACTTGATATCTAGATTTCTGACATATGATACTTTTATTTGCTTGTGATGTGTCTTGAGTGTGGTCTCTAAGTGGAAAAGGTCTATTCCCAGAGTAGAAATACTAATTTAATAGCTTAGTTCTCTAGCTGGCTCTAGGAGCTAAGGAATTCAGAAATTCTCATCAAGAACAGCATCATTTGGAGGAAATTTACTTCTAATCTCTGGTTTATTTTTGTATGCTGTCTAGCAAATTATCACAAATATTGATTTAAGATATCACTAATTTATTGTCTCAATTTCTATTGGTACAACTCCCAGGATACATTTTGGTAAATTCCTCACTTGGGTTTTCTGCTTCAGGTTTTAATTAGGATGCAGTACTCATCATAGGTTCAAACAAGGTAAGATTATTTCCAATATTCTTTACATTATTGTTAAAAATCCATATCCTTGTAGTTGAGGGAAGCTTTGTTTTCTATTTGTCTGTTGTCCTGAACTGAAACCAAAGCTATCCCATATGGAGATCACTTTGCCATTTAGATTTTTCAAATCTACTTTTTTTTTTTAAAATATGCATTACTTTTAAAAATTATAATATAATTGTGTCATTCTCCCCCTTTCCTTTCTTCCTTCCACTCCTTCTATGCATCATCCCTTTCTCAAACACATGGTCTCCTTTTCTTAAATTACTGTTACATATGTACATATGAAAATTCCTAAATACATAAATACAACCTGCTCAGTTCATATAATGTTATCTGTATTTATATGATCTCAGGGGTGACCACTTGGTACTGGAATAGCAATTTGGGCACTCTTCCACAGGTGGGACTATTTGTCCTGCTCTCACAATCCCCAAGTTTCATGTAGTTCTTCACTTAGGGTTGAGATCCTACAAAGTTTCCCTCTTCTATGTTAGTATGTCCATTAGTATTGTTGTTCAGGTCTCATTTAGGCAGATGTTGATGAGACTTCGTGGTTGTAACGTCTATAACATTTCCAGGAGACACAATCTTACAGAAAACTCATGTTCCTCTGGTTTTAATCTTCTGACCTTCTTCAGCAATAAATCTTGCTTTATTTGCAGAAATTGGGACTGGGCACAACAGAGTAATCTCCTGTTCTCTGTATTTTGGTTGGTTGTAGTTTTCTGTAAAGGTCTCCATCTGTTGCAAAGAGAAGTTTTCTTTGATGAGAGATAAGAAAAAAACTATATGTGGGTATAAGGATAAATATTTAAAATGTAGTTAGGAATTATGCAGATTTAGGTAAGTGATGAAGATAGGTTTTCCTCCAAATCTATGACTTCACTAGCCCTGGGATGTTGGTTAGGTTTCCATTACTAGTCAAGATTTCTCTCTCATTGAACAGGTTAGAGAGCTATTGGTTACCACCAAGGAATACATACTACTACTGCACTCATTTTATTTATAGCAAAACACTATATCAGTTATCAGTATATATCTATATCTCTGCATCTATCTATCTATGTATCTATCTATCTATCTATCTACCTACCTTCTATCTCTCTTACCTACTGTTGGGGTGTTGCAAGGAATTGGGGTATAATAAGGGTTGGAAGGGAGGTGGAAATATAAGAACCCAAATAAAGTAGATAAAAATACATCAACATAATTTAAAAAAGGAAATATCCTAATGGGTATGAAGCAACATATACCCTCTTCCTCCCTCTCTCCATGTATATATATATATATATTTTTTTTTAATCTGTTTATACAATAAAGATATCTAAGTTGTTTCTTTATTGTGGGTATTATAATCAATACTGCAGTGAAGACAGTAATATACTTAAAAAAATAAAAAGGTTGCGATTTAATTTCTTTTTAAAAAATATTTATTACTTCAGGTTACATCTCCATCACAGTGTCCTCTTTCCATACCTCTCAGTCCTGCCCTCACACCCTCTACCCGCTATCCCTTCCATCCCACTCCTCTGGAGTGGAGTGTCCCTACATAACAGTCCCCCACCCCAGTTCAGCAGTCATATGAGGGCCAAGAGCCTCCTCATACACTGGAGGCCTACAAGGCAGCAACACTAGGGCAAAGTGTCTCATTGACAGGAAAATGGTCTATGTTCATGTTCCCTTTGGTGCATTGGTTGTAGTACAGTTATCCTGTACTATATGGCTAAAATCCGGCTATAAGTGAATAGATGCCATGTGTATCCTTCTGAGTCTGGGTTAGCTCACTCAGGATGAGCTTCTCTAGTTCCATCTATTTGTCTGCAAATTGCATGATTTCGTTCTTTCTGATAGCTGAGTACTATTCCATTGTGTAGATGTACCACATTTGTTTAATCCATTCTTCAGTTGAGGGACATCTGGGTTGTTTCTAGTTTCTAGCTATTACAAATAAGGCTGCTATGAACATAGATGAGGAAACTTCCTGGTGTTTCAGTGAGGAATCATTTGGATGTATACCCAGAAGAGGTATGGCTGGGTCCCGAGGCAGAGCTATTCCAAGTTTTCTAAGATATCACCAGACTGACCTTCCATAGTGGTTGTACAAGCCTGCACTCCCACCAGCAATGGAGGAGGGTTCCCCTTTCTCCACAACCTCACCAGCATGTGCTGTCATTTGAGCTTTTGATCTTAGCCACTCTGACAGGTGTGAGATGGAATCTCAGAGTCATCTTGAGTTGCATTTCTCTGATGATTAAGGATGCTAATCATTTCTTCAAGTGTCTCTCAGCCATTAGGGATTCCTCCTTTGTGAATTCTCTGTTTAGCTCTGCTCCCCATTTTAAAATTGGATTATTTGGTTTCTTGGCATTTAATTTCTTGAGTTCTTTGTAAATTTTGGATATTAGCCCTCTGTCAGATGTGGGGTTGGTGAAGATTTTTTCCCAATCTGTAGGCTGCTGTTTTGTTCGAATGACGGTGTCTTTTGCCTTACAGAAAGAAGCTTTTCAGTTTCACGAGGTCCCATTTATTGATTGTTGGTCTTAGGTCCTGAGCTGTTGGTGTTCTTTTCAGGAAGTTGTCACCTGTGCCGATGAGTTCGAGGGTTTTCTCCACTTTCTCTTCTAGTAGATTTAGTGTGTCCGGCCTTATGTTAAGGTCTTTGATCCACTTGGACTTAAGTTTTGTATAAGGTGATTAAGTATGGGTCTAATTTCATTCTTTTACATGTAGAAATCCAGTTGGACCAGCACCATTTGTTGAAGATGCTGTCCTTTTTCCATTGTATGATTTTGGCTTCTTTGTCAAAAATTAAGTGACCATAGGTGTGTGGGTTCATTTCTAGGTCTTCAATTTGATTCCATTGATCCACTGGTCTGTTTCTATACCAGTACCATGCTGTTTTTATTACTATTGCTCTGTGGTACAGCTTGAAATCTGGGATGGTGATACCTCTAGATGTTCTTTTATTGTACAAGATTGATGTTAAGTTGTTAATATGAGCTGTCACTATTTTCTTTTTTGAAGGCACTTAGTGCTATGAACTTTCCTCATAGCACTGCTTTCATTGTGTCCCATAGTTTTGGGTATGTTGTACCTTTATTTTCATTGAGTTTTAGAAAGTCTTTGATTTCCTTCTTTATTTCTTCCCTGACACAATAGTCAGAGAATTTTTAATTACCATGACTGTGCAGGCATTTTTTTATTTCTGTTGTTGTTGAATTCCAGCTTTAATCCATGATGGTCCGATAAAATACAAGGGGTTATTTCAATTTTCTTGTATCTGTTGAGGCCTGCTCTTTGGCCTAGTATATGGTCAATTTTGGAGAAGGTTCCACGAGGTGCTGAGAAGATTGTATATTCTTTTGAATTTGGGTGAAATGTTCCATGCCTTCATATGCAACTCTACCACCAGGCCCAATTCAGTTTAAAAACCTTTGTTGCAGATAAGGAAATTATCAAGTAAAGAGGAAGTCCATAGAGTAGGAGAGGATTTTAGGAGCTGTGCATCTGACAGGGTATTAATAGCCATAGTTTATAAAGAACTGAAATAACAGAATCAAGAAAATGATCCGTGAATTTTAAGAGAGTTATCAAAAGAAGAAAAAATGCTATGAAACATCTCAAAAAGTGCTCATTCTTAGCAATTAGAAGACTTCAAATAGAAACAAGTTTTCAATTTCATTTTATCATAGTCAAAATGGCTGAGATTATGAAAACAACAGATAATAAATGATGTTGAAGATATAGGAAAAGGAAAACCCTAATTTACTGTTGATGGAATTGCAAACTGGTACAGGTACTTCTGTGGAGAGTTCTAAAAATACTAAAAGAAAATCTCTGACATGATTCAGCTAACTCCTGGCATATGCCCAAACAATTTGATATCCTACTCCATATATGCTTAGTCTGTCTTCTTTGCACACTCAAGGTAGGTTTGATAGTTTGAATAAGAATGGCCCCATAGGTTCATATGTTTGAATAGTTGATTCCCAGTTGGTGGAACTGTTTGGGAATAATTAGAAGGTGTGGCCTTGTTGGAGGAGGTGTTTTGCCTAGGGTGGGATTTTCAAAAGATTAGAACCATCCCCCTCCTCCTCTGTGTCTCCCTTTTACTTTTGGATTAATATGTAAGCGCTCAGCTATTCCTGATACCATGTCTTTCGTCTACCATTATGGACTATAACCATTTGAAATTGTAAGCCCAAGTTAAACAGTTTTTTGTTTATTAGGTTGCTTTGGCCTTGTTGTCATATCATAGCAGTAGAAAAGTAACAAAGACAGTGGCAAATAGAAACAACACAAGTGTCCTTCACTAATGAATGGCTAATTAATATGTGGTACATATATACAATGGGATACTAGTCAGCTGAAAGAAAAAGATGAAAATTTGAAATTTGAAGGGGTAAACGAATGAAACAAGAAAATGTATTGAGTAATGTAACTCAGAATCAGAAAAACAAACACTTCATATTGTTCTTTATTTGTGGTTCCTAACTCCAAATGTTCATATGTGAGTACATAACCTGGAGTAACCACAGAAACCAGGAAAGTAAAAAGGGACAATAGATTTGAAAAATGAGCTATATTAAAGGAAATAGTAGGATATAGATTATATGTAGGGGGAAATGGGAAAAACAAGTAGGCTTTTGTTAGAGAGGGAGGGAGGACAATAAAGAAGGAGAGGAAGGAAAGAGACAAATAAATTAAGGATGTTTGAAATAGTTACAGTGAATTATTTTGTATTTGTTTAAAATTAAATGTAGTATGTATGTATTTTTTCTTTTTTTAAAGTTTATTCATTTTACATCGCAATCATAGCCCTTTCCCTCCTCTCCTCTGGGTCTTGCCCTCCTGCCCCCTTTTCTCCTTTCCCCCTCCCCTTCTCAGAAAAGGGGAGCCCCCCATACCACCCCACCCCAGCACATCAAGTCTCATCAGGACTAAGCCATCCTCTTCTATTGAGGCCACATACTGAAACCCTGTTTGGGCGGAGAGGTCAAAAAGCAGGCATCAGAGTCCATGTTAGAGACAGCCCCTGCTCCACTTGCTACAGGACCCACATGATGACCAAGCTGCCCATTGGTTACATGTGTGTGTGTGTGGGGGGGTTAGGTTCAGTTTATACATGGTCTTTGATTAGTACTTCAGTCTCTGTGAACTCCCCATGGGGCTAGGGCTAGGATAGTTTTCTATGTTGGTCTTCTTGTGGAGTTCTTGCCCCCTCCACGTTTTTCTATCCTTCCCCCCTTTCTTCCACCAGACACCCTGCACTCATCCTAATGTTTGGCTGTGGGTCTCAGCCTCTGTTTGTATCCTATGCTGCATGGAGGTTCTCAGAGGACAGTTATGCTATGCTCGTATCTGTATGCATGGCAAAGTATCATTAATAGTAATAGGGGTTGGCTCTGCTCCTTGGGGTAAGTCTCAGGGTGGGCCTGTCACTAGTTGGAAATTGCCTCAATATCTGCTATATCTTTATTCTTGTACTTCTTGTATTGCATACAGGGTAATTTTGGGTTGATGTTTTTGTTGGTTGGTTGGTGACCCCCTCCAACCCTAGAACAACCCTGGGTTGATGTTTTTATTGGTTGGCTGGTGAACCCCTCCCTCTCCTAGAAGTCCTACCTAGCTAGAAGGAGGCCTCTTCAGTGTCCATATCCCCCGCTGATAGGAGTCTCAGCTAGAGTCACCCCTATACCCTCCCAGGGGCCTACCCTGTTGCTGGTCTCTAGCTTGTCTCAGAGATTCTCCCCTCTTTGGTTTCTGTCTTTCTCTCAACCCTCTCACTTTCCACCTCACTTATCCCCACAGCTGATACTCCTTTTCCTTTCTTCCTCTTTCCCTCTCCTACTCAGTTCTCTCTCTTCATCCACTTCTAATATCTATTCTATTTCCCCTTCTGGGTAAGATGGAAGCATCCTGCCTTATGCCCTTTTAGTTTCTTAGCTTCTTTGTATCTGTGGATTGAAGTATGGTTATCCTGTACTATATGGCTAGTATCTGCTTATGAGTGAGTACATACCATGTGTATCTTTCTGTAAGCATGGTAGAGTATCAATAATAGTGATAGGGGTTGGCTTTCTCCCTTGGGGTAGGTCTCAGGTTAGGCTCATCATTGGCTGAACATTCCCTCAATTTCTGGTATATCTTTATCCCTGTACTTCTTGTATACAGGGTAACTTTTGGGTTGAAGTTTTCATTGGTGGGCTGGTAAACCCCTCCCTCTCCTAGAAATCCTACAAGCTAGAAGGAGGTCACACCAGTGTCTGTATTCCCTGGTGCTAGGCATCTCAGATAGAGGCACCCATATATCCTTCCAGGGGCCTACCCTGTTGCTGGTCTCTAGCTTGTCTCAGAGATACCCCCTCAGTTTCCTATCTTTCTCCCAGCCCTCTCACTTTGCACCCTCACTCTTCCCACGATTCACTCCTCCTCACCCTTTTCTTCCTGTCTCACTCTCCTACCCAGTTACCTCTCTTCATCCACTTCCACAGTCTATTCTATGTTTCCTTCTGAGTGCGATTCAAATATCTTCCCATAGGTCCTTTTAGTTGTTTAGCTTCTTTGGGTCTGTGGATTGTAGTATGGTTATCCTGTACTATATGGCTAGTATCCACTTATGAGTGAATATCTTTCTGGGCCTGGGTTACTTTACTTATGATGATATTTTCTAGTTCCATTCAGTTGCCTGCAAAATTCATGATCTCCTTGTTTTTAATAGCTGAGTTATATTCCATTGTGTAAATGTACCAAATTCTCTTTATCCATTCTTTGGTTGAGAGACATCTAGGTTGCTTCCACTTTCTACTTATTATGAACAAAGTTGAGCAAATGTCCTTTTGGTATGGTAGGGCATCTTTTGGGTATAAGGCCTTGAGAGGTTTAACTGGGTCATGAGGACAGACTATTTCCAATTTTCTGAGAAACTGCCTGATTGATTTCCAAAGCGGTTGTACAAGTTTACTTTCCCACCAGCAACAGAGTGTGTTCCTCTTTCTCCACATCCTTGCCAGTATGGGATGTCCCTTGAGTTTTTTATCTTAGCCATTCTTACAGGTGTGAGATGGAATCTCAGAGTCATTCTGAGTTGCATTTCCCTGATGACTAAGGATGTTGAACATTTCTTTAAGTGCTTCCTGAGTCATTTGAGATTCTTCTTCTTTTTTTCTTTTTTTTTTTTGAAATTCTTCTGTTGAGAATTCTCAGTTTAGTTCTGTACCCCATTTTTTAATTGGATTATTGGTTTGTTGGTGTTTACTTTTTTTCAGCCCTCTATTGGATTTAGGGCTGGTGAAGCTCTTTCCCAATCTATAGGCTGCCATTTTGTTCTTTTGATGGTGTCTATTGGCTTACAGAAACTTTTCAGTTTCATGAGGTCCCATTTATTGATTTTTGATCTTAGTTTCTGAGATATTGGTATAGAAATAATTAATTCAATTATTTCAATAGATTTAGTATATTTGGTTTTATGTTAATGTCTTTGATCCACTTGGACTTGAGTTTTGTACAGGGTGATAGATATGGATCTATTTTCATTTTTCTACATACAGGTATCCAGTTAGAAAGCATCAGGTTTAAGATGCTTTCTTTTTTCCATTGTATGGTTTTGACTTCTTTGTCAAAAATCAAGTATCCATAGGTGAATGGGTTTACTTCCGGGTCTTTAATATGATTCCATTGATCAACCAGTCTGTTTCTATGCAAGTATCATGCAGTTTTTATTACTATTGCTCTGTAGTGTAACTTGAAGTTGGGAATGGTGATTCTTTGAGAAGTTATTTTATTGTAGAGGATTGTTTTAGATATTCTGTTAATTTTGTTGTTGTTGTTGTTTTTCCTTGTGAAGTTGAGGATTGATCTTTCAATGTCCGTAAAGAATTGTGTTGGTATTTTGATGGGAATTGCATTGAATCTGTTGTTGCTTTTGGTAAGATGGCCATTTTTACTATGTTAATCCTACCAATCCATGATCATGGGAAATATTTCCATCTTCTGATATCTTATTTGATTTTTTTCTTCAGAGACATGAAATTTTTGTTATACAGGTCTTTCACTTGCTTAGTTAGAATTACACCAAGATATGTTATATTGTTTGTGGCTATTGTGAAGGGTGTTTTTTCCCTAATTTGTTGCTCAGCCTGTTTATGTTTTGTATAAAAAAGTGCTACTGATTTTTTTGAGTTAATTTTGTATCCAACCACTTTGCTGAATGTGCCTATCAGCTGTAGGAGTTCTCTAGTAGAGTTTTTGGGGTCACTCATGTATACTATCATATCATCTGCAAATAGGGATAATTTGATTTCTTCTTTTCCAATTTGTATCCCCTTGATCTCCTTTAGTTGTCTTATTGCTCTAACTAGAACTTCAAAGATACTATATTGAAGAGATATGGAGAGAGTGGACAACCTTGTCTTATCCCTAATTTTAGTAGGATTGCTTTGAGTTTCTTGCCATTCAATTTGATGTTGGCTACTGGCTTGTTGCATATTGCCTTCATTATGTTTAGGTATGGGTCTTATATTCCTGATCTCTCCAAGGCTTTTATCATGAAGGGGTGTTGGATTTTGTCAAAGGCTTTTTCTGTACCTAATGAGATGATCATATGATTTTTTTCTTTCAGTTTGCTTATATGGTGGATTATATTGATAGATTTTCATATGTTAAACCATCCCTGCATCCCTGGGATGAAGCCTACTTGATTATGGTGGATGATGTTTTTGTTGTGTTCTTGGATTCAGTTTGCCAGTATTTTATTGAGTATTTTTGCAACCATGTTCATAAATGAGATTGGTCTGAGTTTTTCTTTTTTATTTTTCTTTTTTGTGTGATTTAGGTATCAGGGAGACTGTGGCCTTGCAGAATTAACTTGACAATGTTTCTTCTGTTTCTATTTTGTGGAACAGTTTGAGGAGTATTGGTGTTACCTCTTCTCTGAAAGTCTGGTAGAGTTCTGCACTGAAAACATCTGATCCTGGAATTTTTTTGGTTGGGAGACTTTTGATGACTGTTTCTATTTCCTTTGTGATTATCGGATCATTTAAATTATTTGCCTGATCTTGATTTAACTTTGGAAAGTGCAATCTATCAAGAAACTCATCCATTTCATTTAGACTTTCCAATTTTGTGGAATACATGTTTTTTGAAGTAAGACTAATGATTCTTTGAATGATTCCTTAATGTCTGTTGTAAGGAACCCCTTTTCATTTCTGATTTTGTTAATTTGGATATTGTCGCTCTACCTGTTAGTTTGGCTAAGGGTTTGTATATCTTGATGATTTTTTTTCAAAGAAATCAGTTCTTTGTTTCATCGATTCTTTGTATTGTTCTCTTTGTTTCTAACTTACTGATTTTGGCCCTGATTTTGATTATCTCCTGTCATCTGCTCCTCTTAGGTGTATTTGGCTTCTTTTTGTTCTAGAGCTTTCAGGTGTGCTGTTATGTTGTTAATGTGAAATCTCTCCAATTTCTTTATGAAGGCACTTAGGTTATGAACTTTCCTCTTATCACTGCTTGCATTGTATCCCATAAGTTTAGGTATGTTGTGCCTTCATTTTCATTGACTCTTAGGAAGGCTTTAATTTCTTTTTTTATTTCTTCCCCAACTCATTTGTCATGGAGTAGTGAGTTATTCAGTTTTCACTAGTATGTAGGTATTCTGTTGTTTCTATTGTTATTGAAGTCCAGTTTTAATCCATAGTGGTCTTATAAAATATAAGGGGTTATTTCAATTTTCTTGTATTGGTTGAGACTTGCTTTGTGACTAACTATATCACAGATTTGGAGAAGGTACTTTGAGGTGCTGAGATGAAGGTATATTCATGTTTGCATTTGGAGGGAAAATTCTATAGATTTCGATTAAGATCCATTTGGTTCATGACACATGTTAGTATCATTATTTCTCTGTTTAGTTTCTGTCTCAAGGACTTGTCCATAGATGATAGTAGGGTGTTCAAGTCTCCTACTATTAATGTGTGTGGATCAATGTGTGATTTAAGCCTTAGTAATATTTCTTTTACAAATGTGGGTGCCCTTATATTTGGCACATAAATGTTCAGAATTAAGGTGTCCTCTTGGTGGATTTTTCTTTTTGATGAGTATGAAATATCCTTTTTCATCTCTTTTGATTAATTTAGGTTGAAAGTCTATTTTATTAGATATTAGAATGGCTGTTCCAGCTTGCTTCTTGGGTCCATTTTCTTGGAAAACCTTTTTCCAGCCCTTTATCCTGAGGTTATGCTTGTCTTTGTTGCATAGATGTGTTTCTTGTATGTAGCAGAATGATGGTCCTATTTTCGCATTCATTATGTTAGTCTATTCCCCTTTATTCAGGAATTGATCAATTTATGTTGAGAGATATTAATGGTCAATGATTGTTAGTTCCTGCTATTTTATGTTTATTTATTACTTCAGGTTACATCTCCATCATAGTACCCTCTTTTCACCCCTCCAAGTCCCACCCTCCCACCCTCTACCCCCATCCCTTCCAACCTACTCCTCTGGAGTGGAGTGTCCCTACATATCAGTTCCTGTTCCCTTTGTTGCATTGGTTGTAGTATAATTATCCTGTACTATATGGCTAAAATCTGATCATAAGTGAATAGATGCCATGTGCATCCTTCTGAGTCTGGGTTAGTTTACTCAGGGTGAGCTTCTCTAGTTCCATCCATTTGGCTTCAAATTGCATGATTTCGTTGTTTATGATGGTTGAGTAGTATTCCATTGTGTAGATGTACTACAGCTTTTTTTTTTTTAAATCCATTCCTCGGTTGAGGGACATCTGGGTTGTTTCCAGATTCTAGCTATTACATAAAGCTCCTATGAACATAGATGAGGAAATGTCCTTGTGGTTTGGTGAGGAATCATTTGGACATATACCTGGAAGTGATACTGAAAAAGCATTTGACAAAATTCAACACCCTTTCATACTAAAGGTCATGGAGAGAGCTGACATACAAGGACCATACCTAGAAACAATAAAGGCGATTTACAGCAACCAGTAGCCAACATCAAATTAAATGGAGAGAAACTTGAAGCATTTCCTCTAGAATCAGGGACAAGGCAAGGATGCCCACTCTCCCCATATCTCTTAAACATAGTACTTGAAGTCCTAGCCAGATCAATAAGACAACTAAAGGAGATCAAGGGGATACAAATTGGAAAGGAAGAAGTCAAATTATCCCTATTTGAAGATGATATGATAGTATATATAAGTGACCCCAAAAATTCCACCAAAGAACTACTACAATAGTTAAACACCTTCACCAAGGTGGCTGGATACAAAATTAATTTAAAAAAAAAATCAGAAGCCCTTCGTTATACAAAAGATAAATGGGCTGAAAAAGAAATTAGGGAAACAACACCTTTCACAATAGCCACAAACAACATAAAATACTTGGGGATAACTCTAACCAAGCAAGCAAAAAACCTGTATGACAAGAACTTCAAGTCCTTGAAGAAAGAAATTGAAGAGGACATCAGAAGATGGAAAGATCTCCCATGCTCATGGATAAGTAGGAACAACATAATAAAAATGGTCATCCTACAAAGAGCAATATACAGATTCAATGCAATTCCAATCAAAATACCACCACACTTCTTCATAGACCTGGAAAAAGCAATTCTCAACTTCATATGAAATAACAAAAAAGCCAGAATAGCTAAATCTATCTTGTACAATAAAAAAATATCAGGAGGTATCAACATCCAGATTTCAAGTTATACTACAGAACAATAGCAAGAAAAAACAGCATGGTACTGGTATAGAAACCGACCAGTTGATCAATGGAATTGAATTGAAGACCCAGAAATGAACCCACACACTTATGATCACTTAATTTTTGACAAAGAAGCCAAAATCATACAATGGAAAAAGGACAGCATCTTCAACAAATGGTGCTGGTCTAACTGGATGTTGACATGTAAAAGAATGCAAATAGACCCATACTTATCACCCTGCTCAAAACTTAAGTCCAAGTGGATTAAAGATTTTAACATAAAGCCTGACGCCCTAAATCTAATAGAAGAGAAAGTGGGGAAAAGCCTCAAACTCATTGGCACAGGTGACAACTTCCTGAACAGAACACCAATAGCTCAGGCTCTAAGACCAACAATCAATAAATGGGGCCTCATGAAACTGAAAAGCTTCTGTAAGGCAAAGGAAACTGTCATTTGAACAAAACAGCAACCTATAGACTAGGAAAAGATCTTTACCAACTCCACATCTGACAGAGGGCTTATATCCATAATTTACAAAGAACTCAAGGAATTAAAGGCCAAGAAACCAAATAATCTAATAAAAAAATGGGGAACAGAGCTAAAAGGAGAATTCACAAAGGAAGAGTTCCTAATGGCTGAGAGACACTTGAAGAAATGCTCAGTATCCTTAATCATCAGAGAAATGCAACTGAAGGTGACTCTGAGATTCTATCTCACACCTGTCAGAATGGCTAAGATAAAAAACTGAAATGACAGCACATGCTGGCTAGGTTGTGGGGAAGGGGGAACAGTTGCATTGCTGGTGGGAGTGCAAACTTCTACAACCACTATGGAAATCAGTCTGGCCATATCTTAGAAAATTTGGAATAGCTCTACCTGAAGTTCCTGCTATTTTGATGGTGGTAGTGTTTGTGTGTGTATGCTTTGCCTCTTTTGGTTTTACTGTAGAGGAGTTATTTATTTCCTGTGTTTTCTTGGGTGTAGTTAACCTCCTTGGGTTGGAGTTTTCCTTCTAGCATATTCTGTAGGGCTGAATTTGTACCAAGATATTTCTTAAATTTGTTTTTTTTCATGGAATATCTTGTTTTTTCCATCTATGGTCATTCAAAGTTTTGTTGGGTATAGTATTCTTGGCTGACATCTGTGATCTTTTAGAGACAGTATTACATCTTCCCAGGCCCTTCTGGCTTTCAAAGTCTCTATTGAGAAGTCTTGTGGAATTCTATTATGTCAGCATTTATATGTTACTAGGCCCTTATCCCTTGTGGCTTTTAATATTATTTCTTTTATCTGTACATTCAGTGTTTTGATTATTATGTGGTGGGAGGAATTTATTTTTTGGTTCAATCTGTAAGCTTCTTGAACATTTAATGGCATCTTTTTCTTTAGGTTAGGAACATTTTCTTCAATAATTTTGTTGATATTTTCTGGCCCCTTGAACATAGAATCTCTTTCTTTTATTCCTATTAGTCTTAGGTTTAATCTTTTTATATTTTCCCAGATATCCTGGATGTTTTGTGGTAACTTTTTTTTTTTAGATTTAGCATTTTCTTTAAAAAATGTATCAATTTCTTCTATAGTATTTCCTACACCTGAGATTCTCTCTTCCATTTTTTGTATTCTATTGGTAATGTTTGTGTCTTTAGAGCCTGTTCTCTTTCCCAGGTTTTCTCTTCCCAGGATTGCCTTGGTTTATGTTTTATTTTTTCCTTTATTTTTTATTTCTTCAAGTTACATATCAATCACAGTCCCCTCCCTATTCCCCCTCCAGTCCCACCCTCCCACCCTCAACCCCCCATCCTCTTCCCTTTTTTTTTTTTTTTTTAAGTTTAAGGTATATCTTATTTCCCCCTACAGTTTCTCCTTTCAGTCCAACAAATGGCTCTTTCTCTTATAATAATAAATACAATACAGTACAACAGAGGTAAGTAGGCCACAGTTATGAGGGTTATATGGCTTAACGTACATTCCCAATGTCCAACCCATATGTATTTGGCACCTGACTTTAACATTCTACTATCTAACCATCTCCATGAGTTTAAAGTTCTATATCTGACTCAACATTCATACTAACTTGCAACACAATTTTAAAAGTATCTTCTTAGATCCATAACACTCTCTTGACTCCTAAACAACTCAAAATTTAATTATGAGACTCTAGCTATCTGTTCTTCAACCACCTCAGAGACCTGAGAGGGATAAATATATCTGATTTTATAGGAAGTACAGGGCCTGCAGCTTCCCAAACTAAGAAATGACATACCAGTGGCTGCCTGGACAGTTCCCATTTTCTCTCCATATATTACAGCATCGATCTTCAGTCATTTGGCCCCGTTTCTCTGACAGACATTGATTGTAGAGCAGGGGTTATGAAGGACTTACCTACCCTGTCTTGGCAGAGCTAGGCTGTCGACTTACCTGCTTCCAGGTTTTATCCTTTTTGGACAGAATTCTGTCTACAGTTGGAGCAAGGGGCTTTTCCTTCCAAGAGATAGGCTTGTGACTAATTCAATCATCTCCCACTGGAGATTCTTCGATGCTCATCTTCTACTTGGAGGAGAATAGGGGGTGCTGTCAGGAGTTGATATGTCTTGATATAAAAAAATCTAAAGTTACGAAAACATCTTTGAATGCCATATTCTGCAGATCTCTTGAGGTTTTTGAAGAGGCCCTATCTATCTCTTATATTAGGGTAAGCAGATGTTGCTTGTCTCTTAGCAGGTTTATTTCTGATTAGCTTAGCAAGTAACTATAATAGGCTGTCATAGTACATAACAGAATGACCGGCTTGCATAACCATTAGTTTGCATTTCTTAATTATCCTAAACAGTTTATGACAATTAGTAGTAAAAGGCCGAAACATCACATTTCATTTTTTTCTTTACCTCCTAACCCTTCCGTCCCATTTCTCTGAGTGGGGTGTCCTTATATAACAGTCCCTCATCTCAGTTGAGAGGTCGTATGAGGGCCAAGAGCCTCTTCATTCATTGGGGATCTACGAAGCAGTATCATCAGTGAAAAGTGTCTCGTTGCCTGGGAGAGAGAACTACTAAACAAACAAACCAATAAGCAGACAATAGATAAAAAAGACTAAAAAAATAGAAAAAAATATAAAAAATATATAAAAAATAAATAAAAGTTAAAAATTAAAAGTAAGAAGTCTACGTCCAAGTTCCCTTTGGTGTGTTAGTTGTAGTATTGATACCTTCTACTATATAGCTAAAATCCTACTATAAGTGAATAGATGCCATATGTGTCCTTGTGAGTCTGGATTAGTTCACTCAGGATGAGCTTTTCTAGTTCCATCCATTTGGCTGCAAATTGCATAATTTCATTGTTCCTGATAGCTGAATAATATTCCATTGTGTATGACTATTAGTTTCCGTTTCTTAATTATCCTAAACAGTTTATGTCAGTTGGTAGCGAGAGGTCAAAACTTGACATTTCATTTTTAAGTATTACTACAAACAATACCTTTAAGAAGTGTTACACTTAATTTTGCATCAATATACAAAGATCAATACCAATGTGGCCAAATATAATCTTAATTTTGTATCAATATACAAAGAACAATACCGATGTAGCCCTATACCATCTTAATTTTTCATTAATATACAATTATCAATACCAATTTAGCCAAATATAATATTAATTTTGTATCAGTATACAAAGGTATAAGGCTATATTCAATAATCTGTCTTTTTTCTTGATCGTTCCTATACTATGTCTATGTCCCATTTTTCTCAAGTCTGTTCACTCCTATATAGGAGAGAAAGGATGATACAGAAAAGAAAAAGAGAGAAGTCCCTGGGTCTAACCGCCAAAACCCATTTAACAAGACCATTTAACAGCTTGTAGTCTTTGTGTCATTTTGTTAGTTACCATGACAGTCTATTACAGTTATTTTCTACGCTACTCAGAAATCAAGTTGCCAAGAGACAAGCAATATTTGCTTATCTAAATATAAGAGATAGATAGGGCATCTTCAAAAACCTCAAGAGATCTGCAGAATATGGCATTCAAAGATGTTTTCTTAACTTAAGATTTTTTGATATCGAGACATGTCAGCTCCTGACAGCACCCCCCCATTCTACTCCAAGTAGAAGATGAGCATTGAAGAATCTCCAGTGGGAGATGATTGAATTGGTGGTAAGCCGTTCTTTTGGCAAGAAAAACCCTTGCTTCAACTGTAGACAGACTTCTGTCCAAAAGGACAAAACTTGGAAGCAGATAAGTCGACAGCCTAGCTCTGCCAAGACAGGGTAGGTAAGTCCTTCATAATTCCTGCTCTACAATCAATGTGTGTCAGAGAAATGGGGCCAAATGGCTGAAGATTGATGCTGTAATGTATGGAGAGAAAATGGGAACTGTCCAGGCAGCCACTGGTATGTCATTCTTTCGTTTTGGAAGCTGCAGGCCCTGCACTTCCTATATAATCAGATATATTTATCCCTCTCAGGTCTCTGAGGTGGTTGAAGAATAGATACCTAGAGTCTCATAGTTAAATTTTGAGTTGTTTAGGAATCAAGACGGGGTTCTGGATCTAAGAAGATATTTTTAAAATTATGAGGCCAGTTAGTATGAAAGCTGAGTTAGATATAGAACTTTAAACACATGGAGATGGTTAGATAGTAGAATGTTAAAGTCAGGTGCCAAATACATATGGACTGGACATTGGGAATGTATGCTAAGCCATATAACTCTTATAATTGTGGCCTATTTATTTCTGTTGTTTTGTATTGTATTTATAG
This sequence comes from Lophiomys imhausi, assembly GCA_907164525.1. Taxonomy (NCBI): domain Eukaryota; kingdom Metazoa; phylum Chordata; class Mammalia; order Rodentia; family Muridae; genus Lophiomys; species Lophiomys imhausi. The sequence continues at coordinate 358,909 of CAJQZJ010000542.1, read as the reverse complement.
TTATAAGAAAAAGAAACATTTTTTGGGGCTGAAAGGGAGAGCTGTTGGGGGGAAAAAGAAATACCTTAAATTAAAAAAAAAGAAGGGAAGAGGATGGGGGGGTTGGGTGAGGGGGAGGAGGGTGGATGGGTGGGACTGGAGGCGGGAGTAGGGAGGGGATTGTGATTGAGATGTAACTTGAAGAAATAAAAAATAAATTATTTAAAAAAAGAAAATATGGACACACACACAAAAAATTTCCATTGTGTAGATGTACCACAATTTTTTAACCCATTCTTCGGTTGAGGGACATCTGGGTTGTTTCCAGTGTCTAGCTATTACAAATAAGGCTGCTATAAACATAGATGAGGAAACTTCCTTATGATTCTGTGAAGAGGCATTTGGGTGTATACCCAGAATTTGTATGGCTGGGTCCTGAGGCAGAGCTATTCCAAGTTTTCTAAGATATCGCCAGACTGACCTCTATAGTGGTTGCACAAGCCTGCATTCCCACCAGCAATGGAGTAGGGTACCCCTTTCTCCACACCCTCGCCAGCATGTGCTGTCATTTGAGTTTTTGATCTTAGCCATTCTGACAGTTGTTTTGTGGAATCTCAGAGTCGTCTTGAGTTGCATTTCTCTGATGATTAAGGATGTTGAGCATTTCTTCAAGTGTCTCTCAGCCATTAGGGATTCCTCCTTTGTGAATTCTCTATTTGGCTCTGTCCCCCATTTTTTGATTGGATTATTTGGTTTCTTGGCATTTAGTTTCTTGAGTTCTTTGTAGAAGGTTCCGTGAGGTACTGAGAAGAAGGTGTATTCTTTTGTGTTTGGGTGAAACGTTCTGTAGATATCTGTTAGGTCCATTTGGTTCATGATCTCTGTTAGACTCATTATTTCTCTGTTTGGCTTCTGTCTTGATGATCTGTCCATCGTTGTGAGTGGAGTGTTGAAGTCTCCCACTATTAAAGTGTTTGGATCAATGTGCGATTTAAGCTTTAGAATCGTTTCTTTTATAAATGTAGGTGCCTTTTTTATTTGGGGCATAGATGTTCAATATTGAGATGACCTCTTGGTGGATACTTCCTTTAATGAGTATGTAATGCCCTTCTCTGGCTTTTTTTTATTAACTTCAATTGGGAGTCTATTTTGTTTGATATTAGGGTGGCTACTCCAGCTTGTTTCCTGGGTCCATTTGCTTAGAAAACCTATTCCCAGCCCTTTACTCTGAGATAGTATCTATCTTTAATAGTGAGGTGTTTTTCTTGTATACAGCAAAAAGATGGGTCTTGTTTACGGATCCAGTGTGTATGTCTGTGTCTTTTTATTGGTGAGTTGAGTCCATTGATGTTGATGGATTATTAGTGACCAGGGGTTGCTATTTCCCATTATTTTGGTATAGCTGGCTGTCTTGTGTTTCTTTTCTGTTTAGTTGCTGTGGAGGTTTCTATTTCCTCTGTTTTCTTGGGTGTAGTTATCTTCTCTGTGTTGGAATTTTCCTTCTAGGATCTTCTGTAGGGCTGGGTTTGTGAGGAGATATTGTTTGAATTTGATTTTGTCATGGAATATCTTGTTTTCTCCTTCTATGTTGATAGAGAGTTTTGCTGGATATAGTAGTCTGGCTGGGCAACTATGTTCTCTCAGGGCTTGTAGGACATCCGTCCAGGCCCTTCTAGCTTTTAAAGTATCTGAGGAGAAGTCAGGTGTGATTCTGATGGGTCTTCCATTGTACATGACTTGGCCTTTTTCTCTTACAGCTTCTAGTATCCTTTCTTTGTTCTCTACATTTGGAGTTTCTATTATTATGTGGCGAGAGGAGTTTCTTTTCTGATCTAATCTGTTTGGTGTTCTGTAAGCCTCTTAGATTTTTACTGGCATCTCTTTCTTTAGGTTTGGGAAGTTTTCTTCTATGATTTTGTTGAAGATATTTCCTGGACCATGGAGTCATGAGTCTTCTCTTTCCTCTATGCCTATAATTCTTAGTTTCTGTCTTTTCATTGAGTCTTTGATTTCTTGGATATTGTGGGTGAGAGATTTTTTAGCTTTCTCATTTTCTTTGGATACTTGTACTGATTTCTTCCATCGAATCTTCCATGCCTGAGATCCTTTCTTCCATCTCTTGCATCATATTTTTCATACTCACATCCATAGTTCCTGTTCTCTTCTCTTGATTCTCCATTTCCTCTTTTAACTCTGACTGTGTTTTCTTTATTGTTTCCATTTCTATTTTCATGTCTTGAATGGTATTGTTCGTTTTGTACATATCTGTCTCCAGTTTGCTTATTTTTGCCTGGAGATCTTTCATTGCTTTATCCTTTTCCTGTTCATGGAGTGTCACCTTGGCTTGGAGCTCTTTAATGGTGTTATTCGTTGTTTTGACTTGTAAAATTGTGGCTTCTTTGAATTCCTTCATATTTTTAAGTTCTTCTTGAAGGGACTCTATCACTTTCCATAATGTAGAATTGTCATCGTTTTCATGTGTTCCAGTTGTGGTGAGGTGGTTCGGGCTGGACAGAATAGCGTTGCTTTCTTTTGTTGGAGACATTTTGCTCTGTTTTTTTCTTTTTTTTTGGTCTGGGGCCTCTGGCCATGTGGAATTTTTTTTGCTGTCTTCTGAACTTGGGTCCAAAGGGAGTGCTTTGGTGTAGGAGTAGTATTGCCTTTCTCCACCTCTAAAGTGAGTCATTCAGCCCTGCCTCCCAGGTGGAGACCTAACTAATCTAGGTGGCGGAGCTGTGTACAAGTAAGCTCTGGTTCCCTGCCGGAAGGGCCCGTACTAGTAAAAAAGTCCGATATATGACAGTTTCAAATATCTCGCAGTTTGCCTGGTGTTGGTTCCTGTAGTGGGTAAATCTGCAGTTCAGCTCCAGTAGCCTTGCCGCTCCCATGGCTTGGAAACTGGCCAGTGATGTAACAGACTGTGATCTGTGGTCTGAAGGCACTTTGCAGCGGAGCTCTGCTCACTTCTAAGGGTCACAACCTTTCGCCAGATAATTAGATAGTCTGTGTGAGACCTGGGAGTGCCCAGCAGGGTGGGGATTATCTCTGCGTGGGTTCTGAATCTGGTGGCTGGGTATTAGGTTGGAACTCACCGGGGGTCTCTCCTGTTGGGGGATGGGTTATCCTGATTCGCAGGTCCAGAGGCTTCCTAGCGTGTCCAAGAGTGGGATGGGGCGTCCTGCCCAGGGATCTTCCGTGGTCCCTGTGTAGCTGGGTGAGATTTTGAAAGGGTCGTGCCCTTTGTACAGCATCCTGCAACACTTGCCGCCTTGTGACTGTTGACCCCGAAATCAAAATACATCCGCGCAGGCCGCTGCCATCTTGGATCCCCCATTTATGTTTTTTTTTATTGCTTCTATTTACGTTTTCAGGTCTTGAACTTTTTTTCTCCTGTTTGTTATATTTTTTTCTGTATTTCTTTTTTTTAATAATTTCTTTTTTGTTTCTTCAAGTTACATCTCAATCACAATCCCCTCCCTACTCTCCCCTCCAGTCCCACCCTTCCACCCTCCTCCCCCTCAACCCCCCATCCTCTTCCCTTCTTTTATTTATTTATTTATTTATTTAGTTTAAGGTATTTCTTTTTTGCCCCCAACAGCTCTCCCTTTCAGTCCAAAAAATGGTTCTTTTTCTTATAACTATAAATACAATACAAAACAACAGAAATAAATAGGCCACAATTATAAGAGTTATATGGCTTAGCATACATTCCCAATGTCCAGTCCATATGTATTTGGCACCTGACTTTAACATTCTACTATCTAACCATCTCCATGAGTTTAAAGCTCTATATATAACTCAGCTTTCATACTAACTTGCCTCATAATTTTGAAAATATCTTCTTAGATCCAGTATTTCTTTAGGAGACTTATTCATTTCCTTCACATGTTTAATTTTATTTTCCTGGATTTCTCTGAGGGATTTACTCATTTCTTCTTTTAAGGCCTCTATCATCTTCATAACATCAGATTTAAGGTCATTTTTTCGCACTGTGTTTATGTTAGTATATCCAGGGCTTACTGTAGTAGGAACCTGGGTTCTTGTGGTGCCATTTAACCCTGGAATTATTTTGACTTGTATTCTTATGCTGTCCTTTAGCCATCTGGTTGTTCTGGGTGTTGTGAGGACTGGTAATCCCTGATGGTAGTAGGCCTCTCGAATTGTAGGTAGAGCTGGTAGGCCCAGACGGCAGCAGGCCTCTAGTTTTCATGGGTGGAAGCTGACCTCTGGGGATTCGGGGAGAATTTGTAGTCCTTGATGGTTTCTGGCCTCTGATGGGCCCTAATGGCTGCTAGTGTCTGGGATTGCAGGTAGAGCTTGTGGTCTCTGATGGATGACAAGCTCAGGTGGTCTCTGATGGCTGCCTGGCTCTAGGATCGCAGGTAGATTTGAGACTTGGGAGATGGGGTGCACAGGGCACTCAGCAGACCTTACTGTTGCTGGGTTTGCTCAGTGTAACATTGCAGGCAAAGGATTGGGGTTACTTCTGAGTTTCATAATTTCATATATTATCATGGCAACAATTAGTGTATTTTGTTTTCTCCCTTTGGCACATTTGAAAGACAGATTCATTACTGAGTTCCATGCTTTTATTGGTGTGAGCAAATATTGTTTTTCCTCATTCTAAATGCAAATTAATACATATATATGAAGGATATGTAGGAATTAAAAGTTCATAAAATGACTCATTTTCTGATTTTATTCAATAGTCTATGTGTATTTTACTGTGTTTGAATGGATTTCTTCAAGATCACTATCTTTAATTCTAATTTAGGTAGTTTATAATTTTCCATTGGTTTAAGTTTCAATGGAGAGCAATTGGTTTTTCATGGTGTCATGATTCTTTGCTTTTTTTTTAATCCTTGTATAGGTGTTGATAAATTTTTCAGGCTGGTTACATCTAAACATTTCTGAGTGGCTTTCTTAGGGAATCATTTTGTATACAGATGAAAGCCAGGGAACCCACTGGATATGGAACAGTTGTTCTTACTGTGAGTGAATTTAATGGCTTAGTCTCTTTGTGCAACTTATCCAATGTGTTTAATTGTGTAGTTAAAATGCCTATGCTGCAGGACCATGACAAAATAGACTCTTATTGTTCATTGTCAGTGGGTTTTTGGAACTTATCTTCTGCACAATGGGGAGTTTTAGCTAAGGGTTTCATTTTTGTTGTTGGGTCTGAAATAACAGGAAGGAAGTTACAGGTGCACTGTATTGTAGGGTGCAGTGCTCATAGTGGTTATGAGCACATATCCTAAGCTTAGAGGCTTTGGGAACTACTTCAACACCTGGATTTTAAGCTGTGCATTTATTCTCTGAAACACATCTGGATGTACATAACCCACAAAACCAAGGTCTTTGATTCTGAGACATACCCTAACATCTTGAATCTAGGAGATAAAGATGTAGCTATAGCTGCCTTTTGAAACATAGCACTGATACAGCACTGGGGAAGATGGAGTGCTCTAAACAGATAGAACACAGTGGCAACTCAGGCTTCTGGGGATGAGCCACCACATAGTGATAACTTAAGACACTGGGACACTGTGACATTGCAGTTAAGTAGATACATGCTCTTTGAAGTTAAATACAGTGACAACATGGACTTCAGAATGCATCTGCGGATTGGGTGCTGGGAAGCAGGCAACAATACAGTGATGACTTTATTCCATCCAGGGTAAAAAAGTACCACAAATGTTTGTTACTAAGGATAGGATGGTCCCTCATAGATAGTGCTTTGTTTACCTTTCAGTTGAGACAATGCATAAGTTTCTTGGGGATGTATAATTGGTCAATTTGACCAAAACAACAGTTCCCAGGGAGTCAGAATACTGTGTCAGCTCAAGAACCAGGGCATTAACTGAAGCTCCATCTCCTCAGAAAGTGGATCACTGCATCAGCTTATTGGGCCCTGTATTTGATGTTTCCTTAACAATTGTAATTTAAAGTTCTGTATCAATATTCATTATTTATATATATATATATATATATATATTAGTGGAATACAATGTGGTATTTTTAACATCTGCAGCATGAACTATTTAAATCTAGCCTTCATTTATCTACCCTGCCCAATACTGTCCCAAAAGTCTAATAGTCATAATGTAGAATGCATACATGTGGAGGCCAGAGATAATCACCAAATAGATGTCTTTTCTATTGCTCTTCACCTTGTGTTTTGGGACTGGATGCCTCATTCTCACTAACCTGGAACTCGCCAATTTAGCAAGATTATCTGTTCATCCAAATATCATTTTATCTCTATCTCCTCAGTTCTAGGGTTATAGACATGATCAACAAAACTCAAGGATTGTATTTGTTTTTGCTTTTACATGGATGCTGGAGATCCAAACTCAGGTCCTTGTGCTTGTATCATGGGTACAGACATATCTATCAAGCCCATAAATTTTCTTACTCATCTGTTTATGATTTGCTAAACTCATTCTATGTCTTAGTTCTTACATGTAGTCTTGCAATAAACATGGGTATATAAGTATCTCTTTTATGTGCTTATTTCAGTTACTTTAATTTACGCCCAGAAGTAGTATAACTACACCATACTGTAATCCATTTTCAGTTTTTATGAACTCCCATACATTCTCTGTAATGTACTTATTTATATTTTCCCAACAATATATATAAAAGTTTTTTTATTCACGTCTTCAAGAGCACTTATTATATTTGTTTTGATCAGAACAATTATAACTGGCATGAGATATTATCTCTTACAACTGCATCTGAGTCTATAGTTTGCTCAAAAATATTTTTTAAAACCACTGTGACCACATTACTGTAGCAATCAGCCTTCAATAATTCTCCAGTGCTACCCACACCCACAATGTTGACACTGCTCAGTGTGATACTTACGTTTCTCTAATAAGTCTCAGTCTCCCTTTTCCTTTTTTAGCTTGTTTTAATTAATTATACATGATCCAGTCAACCATTAATTATGGTTTGTAGATTCACAAAACTATTTAAGAATTTTTAATCTACCTTTGTTTCAAGCAACCACAATAGGTACTCCTTCAAAAAAATGCAGAATGTCCAAACAAAACTTCTAAGATTGAAGTGCTAATATCTCTAGCTGTCTGTTAGATTCATTTGATTTATGATGCTACTTAGATTCGGCATTTTTCTGTTTAGTTTTTGTCTGGAAGACCTACCTGTCTTTTGGTAGGTCAAAGTTACCCACTATCACTGTGTTGGTGTCAATATGTAATTTTTAGCTTTAGTAGTGCTTTTTTATTTTTATTTTTTTCTTTGAGCTTGAGTGTTCTTGTGTTTGGTGTATAAATATTTAATATTGTAGTATCCTCTTAAAGAATTTATTTCTTTAATGAGTATGTACTGTTGTTTCCTACTTCTTTGAATAGTTTTGGGTTGAAGTTGTTCTTATCAGCTATCGTAATGTCTACATCTACTTGCTTTTTGGTTTCATTTACTTGGAATACCTTTTCCGTCTTTGTATTTTTAGATAATGATGTATATTTCTTGGAAGAAGGAGAAAGATGGTTATTTTTCTAATTCAATTGGATAGCCTATACATTTTTATTAATATTGAAGGATATTAATGAGCAGTACTTATTAATTCCCATTATTTTGTTGTACTGTTTTCCCTCTCTTTTGATTAGCTGTTCTGAATTACTATTACTCTTTGATATAGTTAATCATCTTTTCAGATTGAAAATTTCCTTCTACATAGTGCCTTCTTTAAAACTGGATTGGTAAACAGTTGTTTAAATTTGTTTTTACCATGAAATATTTTTCTTTCTTCATCGATTGTGATTGACAGTGTTGCTGGGTATAGGAGTCTGGGCTGGCAGTTATAGTCTTTTAGAGTTTGTGGAAGAATACCTACCCAAACACTTCTGACCATCAGAGTCTCCATCAAAATGTCTGGTGTTATTCTAATGAACCTTTCTTTGTATGTGTCATGGTGTTTTACCCTTGTGACTTTTAATATCCTTTGTTTGTTGTTTATTTTGTCTTGATAATTACCTGTCATGAGAAATTTCTTTTTTGTTCTAGTTTAATGGTGTTCTATATGCCTGTTGGACCTTGATAGGGATGTGTTTCTTTAGATTGACAAAATTTTCTTCTATGATTGTGTTAAAAAATATTTTCCATGACTTTGAGCAGTTTTCTTCTTCTTCCTACATATCTATTGTTTATAGGTTTGGCCTTTTCATAGTGTCCATATTTCCTAGATATTTTGTGCCTGGATTTTTTTTTAATTTAAAATTTTGCTTGATGGAGCTATTTTTTTTTACCTTGTCTTCAAGGTAGAATCTTTCTCTTCCATGTATTTTAATCTGTGGGAAAAGGTTACTTCTAAGGTATTTGTTTGACATCCTGAGTTTTTCATTTCCAGTTTTCATATGTTTGCATTTTCTTTGATTCTATTTATTTGTTAATTTTTATTTTCATGTTTTAAATTGTTTTGATTATTTAATTGAACTTCTTGTGTTTTCAAAGTTTTCACTAAGGCATTTATTCATATCCTCTTTAAAGTCTTTGAACATATTTGTAATTACTTTCTTGAAGTCCTTGTCTTGTGCTTTGGCTCAATTGCTTTACCCAGGTTCTAACACAATAGGGCTTCTGGCTTCTGGAGGAGACATCGTCTTTGTTGTTCATGCCTGTGTTTTTGTTCTGGATCTTGGCATTTGGAGTTATGATGTTTTGCAGTGTTTTTAGGAATAGATATCTGGTCTTGCCTTTGGTAAATGTTTTCATTGTTTGTTTTGTTTTTTTGAGACAGAGTCTTACTTTGTAGCCCTGGCTGTCCTGGAACTTGCTTTGTAGAGAAGGCTGGCCTCGAACTTACAGAGAGAGAGGGAGAGAG
>CAJQZJ010000542.1:227023-269592 GCA_907164525.1 Lophiomys imhausi | reverse complement strand
TGTTTCCAGTTTCTAGCTATTACAAATAAGGCTGCTATAAACATAGACGAGGAAACTTCCTTATGATTCTGTGAAGAGGCATTTGGGTGTATACCCAGAATTTGTATGGCTGGGTCCTGAGGCAGAGCTATTCCAAGTTTTCTAAGATATCGCCAGACTGACCTCCATAGTGGTTGCACAAGCCTGCATTCCCACCAGCAGTGGAGTAGGGTACCCCTTTCTCCACACCCTCTCCAACTTGTGCTGTCATTTGAGCTTTTGATCTTAGCCATTCTGACAGGTGTGAGGTGGAATCTCAGAGTCGTCTTGAGTTGCATTTCTCTGATGATTAAGGATGTTGAGCATTTCTTCAAGTGTCTCTCAGCCATTAGGGATTCCTCCTTTGTGAATTCTCTATTTGGCTCTGTCCCCCATTTTTTAATTGGATTATTGGGTTTCTTGGCATTTAGTTTCTTGAGTTCTTTGTAGATGTTGGATATTAGCCCTCTGTCAGATGTGGAGTTGGTGAAGATTTTCCCCCAGTCTGTAGGCTGCCGTTTTGTTTGAATGACCGTGTCTTTTGCCTTACAGAAGCTTTTTAGTTTCATGAGGTCCCATTTATTGATTGTTGATCTCAAGTCCTGAGCTGTTGGTGTTCTGTTCAGGAAGTTGTCGCCTATGTCAATGAGTTCAAGGGTTTCTCCCACTTTTTCTTCTAGTAGATTTAGTGTGTCCGGCCTTATGTTTAGGTCTTTGATCCACTTGGACTTAAGTTTTGTACAAGGTGATAAGCATGGGTCTAGCTTCATTCTTTTACAAGTGGACATCCATTTGAACCAGCACCATTTGGTGAAGATGCTGTCCTTCTTCCATTGTGCCGTTTTGGCTTCTTTCTCAAAAATTAGGTGGCCATAAGTGTGTGGGTCTATTTCTGGATCTTCAATTCGATTCCATTGATATACGGGTCTGTTTCTATACCAATACCATGCTGTTTTTACAACTATTGCTCTGTAGTACAGCTTGAAATCTGGGATTGTAATACCTCCAGATTTTTTTTTATTGTACAGGATTGATTTAGCTATTATGGGCTTTTTGTTGTTCCATATGAAATTGAGAATAGCTCTTTCCAAGTCTATAAAAAATTGTGTTGGTATTTTGATAGGAATTGCATTGAATTTATATATTGCTTTTGGTAGGATGGCCATTTTTATTATGTTGATCCTACCTATCCATGAGCATGGAAGATCTTTCCATCTTCTAAAGGCCTCTTCCATTTCTTTCTTCAAGGGCTTGAAGTTCTTGTTGTACAGGTCCTTTACTTGCTTGGTTAGAGTTACCCCCAAGAATTTTATGTTGTTTGTGGCTATTGTGAAGGGGGTTGTTTCCCTTATTTCTTTCTCAGCCCATTTTATTTTTGTTTAAAGAAGGGCTTCTGATTTTTTTGAATTAATTTTGTATCCAGCCACTTTGCTGAAGGTGTTTATCAGCTGTAAGAGTTCTCTGGTGGAATTTTTGGGGTCGCCTATGTATACTATCATATCATCTGCAAATAGGGATAATTTGACTCCTCGTTTCCAGTGTTTATCCCCTTGATCTCCTTTAGTTTTCTTATTGCTCTAGCAAGAACTTCAAGTACTATATTGAAGAGATATGGTGAAAGTGGACATCCTTGTCTTGTCCCTGAGTTTAGAGGAAATGCTTCAAGTTTCTCACCATTTATTTTGATGTTGGCCACTGGCCTGCTGTATATTGCCTTTATTATTTCTAGGTACGGTCCTTGAGTGCCCATTCTCTCTAGAACTTTTAGCATGAAGGGGTGTTAGATTTTGTCAAATGCTTTTTCTGCATCTAGGGAGATTATCATGTGGTTTTTTTCTTTCATCTTGTTTGTATGGTGAATGACGTTGATAGACTTTCGTATGTTGAACCATCCCTGCATTCCTGGGATGAAGCCTACTTGATCATGGTGTATGATACTTTTGATGTCTTCTTGAATTCGGTTTGCTAGTATTTTATTAAGTATTTTTGCATCTAGGTTTATCAGGGAGATTGGTCTGAAGTTCTCTTTCTTTGTTGGGTCTTTGTGTGGTTTAGGAATCAGGGTGATTGTGGCCTCATAGAATGAATTTGGCAATGTTCTTTCAGATTCTATTTTGTGAAAGAGTTTGAAAAGTATTGATATTAGCTCCTCTTTGAAGGTCCGGTAGAATTGCGTGCTAAAGCCATCTGGCCCTGGGCTTTTTTTGGTTGGGAGATTTTTAATGACTGTTTCTATTTCCTTAGGGGTTATAGGGCTGTTTATTCTGTTTATCTGATCTTGATTTAGCTTTGGTAGGTGGAATCTATCAAGAAAATTGTCGATTTCACTTAAGTTGTCAAATTTGGTGGAGTATAGATTTTTAAAGTAGGATCCAAATATTCTCTGGATTTCCTCAATGTCTGTTGTTATTTCTCCCTTTTCATTTCTGATTTTGTTGATTTGTATTTTCTCCCTCTGTCTTTTAGCTAATTTGGCTAAGGGTCGGTCTGTTTTGTTGATTTTCTCGAAGAACCAACTCTTGGTTTCATTGATTCTTTGTATATTTCTTTTTGTTTCTAAGTTGTTGATTTCAGCCCTAAGTTTGTTGATCTCCTGCCTTCTGCTCCTCTTGGGAGTGTTTGCTTCTTTTTTTTTTTCCAATTCACCCAGTTTAGCTGTTAATTTGCTAATATGAGCTGTCACAATTTTCTTTTTGAAGGCACTTAGTGCTATGAACTTTCCTCATAGCACAGCTTTCACTGTGTCCCATAGGTTTGGGTATGTTGTGGCTTCATTTTCGTTGGATTTTAAGAAGTCTTTGCTTTCCTTCTTTATTTCTTCCCTGACCCAGTGGTCCTCTAGTAAAGAGTTGTTCAATTTCCATGTGAGTGTAGACTTTCTGTTGATTCTTTTGCTATTGAAGTCCAGCTTTATTCCATGGTGGTCTGATAAGATACAAGGGGTTATTTCAATTTTCTTGTATCTGTTGAGGCTATCTTTGTGTCCAACTATATGGTTGATTTTGGAGAAGGTTCTGTGAAGTTCTGAGAAGAAGGTGTATTCTTTTGTCTTTGGGTGAAACGTTCTGTAGATATCTGTTAGGTCCATTTGGTTCATGATCTCTGTTAGACTCATTATTCCTCTGTTTGGCTTCTGTCTTGATGATCTGTCCATAGTTGTGAATGGGGTGTTGAAGTCTCCCACTATTAAAGTGTTTGGATCGATGTGCGATTTAAGTTTTAGAATCGTTTCTTTTATAAATGTAGGTGCCTTTTTTATTTGGGGCATAGATGTTCAATATTGAGATGACCTCTTGGTGGATACTTCCTTTAATGAGTATGTAATGCCCTTCTCTGTCTTTTTTTATTAACTTCAATTGGGAGTCTATTTTGTTTGATATTAGGGTTGCTATTCCAGCTTGTTTCCTAGGTGCATTTGCTTGGAAAACCTATTCCCAGCCCTTTACTCTGAGATAGTGTCTATCTTCAATAGTGAGGTGTGTTTCTTGTATACAGCAAAAAGATGGGTCTTGTTTATGGATCCAGTCTGTATGTCTGTGTCTTTTTATTGGCGAGTTGAGTCCATTGATGTTGATGGATTATTAGTGACCAGGGGTTGTTATTTCCCATTATTTTGGTATAGCTGGCTGTCTTGTGTTTCTTTTTTGTTTAGTTGCTGTGGAGGTATTTATTTCCTCTGTTTTCGTGGGTGTAGTTATCTTCTCTGTGTTGGAATTTTCCTTCTAGGATCTTCTGTAGGGCTGGGTTTGTGAGGAGATATTGTTTGAATTTGATTTTGTCATGGAATATCTTGTTTTCTCCTTCTATGTTGATAGAGAGTTTTGGTGGATATAGTAGTCTGGCTGGGCAACTATGTTCTCTCAGGGCTTGTAGGACATCTGTCCAGGCCCTTCTAGCTTTTAAAGTTTCTGAGGAGAAGTCAGGTGTGATTCTGAAGGGTCTGCCATTGTACATGACTTGGCCTTTTTCTCTTACAGCTTCTAATATCCTTTCTTTGTTCTCTACATTTGGAGTTTCTATTATTATGTGGCGAGAGGAGTTTCTTTTCTGATCTAATCTGTTTGGTGTTCTGTAAGCCTCTTGGATTTTTACTGGCATCTCTTTCTTTAGGTTTGGGAAGTTTTCTTCTATGATTTTGTTGAAGATATTTCCTGGACCATGGAGTCGGGAGTCTTCTCTTTCCTCTATGCCTATAATTCTTAGGTTCTGTCTTTTCATTGAGTCTTTGATTTCTTGGATATTGTGGGTGAGAGATTTTTTAGCTTTCTCATTTTCTTTGGATGTTGTACTGATTTCTTCCATCGAATCTTCCATGCCTGAGATCCTTTCTTCCATCTCTTGCATCATATTTTTCATACTCACATCCGTAGTTCCTGTTCTCTTCTCTTGATTCTCCATTTCCTCTTTTAACTCTGACTGTGTTTTCTTTATTGTTTCCATTTCTGTTTTCATGTCTTGAATGGTATTGTTCGTTTTGTACATATCCTTCTCCAGTTTGCTTATTTTTGCCTGGAGATCTTTCATTGCTTTATCCTTTTCCTGTTCAAGGAGCATCACCTTGGCTTGGAGCTCTTTAATGGTGTTATTCGTTGTTTTGACTTGTAAAATTGTGGCTTCTTTGAATTCCTTCATATTTTTAAGTTCTTCTTGAAGGGACTCTATCACTTTCCATAATGTAGAATTGTCATCGTTTTCATGTGTTCCAGTTGTGGTGAGGTGGTTCGGGCTGGACAGAATAGCGTTGCTTTCTTTTGTTGGAGACATTTTGCTCTGTTTTTTTCTTTTTTTTTGGTCTGGGGCCTCTGGCCATGTGGAATTTTTTTTGCTGTCTTCTGAACTTGGGTCCAAAGGGAGTGCTTTGGTGTAGGAGTAGTATTGCCTTTCTCCACCTCTAAAGTGAGTCATTCAGCCCTGCCTCCCAGGTGGAGACCTAACTAATCTAGGTGGCGGAGCTGTGTACAAGTAAGCTCTGGTTCCCTGCCGGAAGGGCCCGTACTAGTAAAAAAGTCCGATATATGACAGTTTCAAATATCTCGCAGTTTGCCTGGTGTTGGTTCCTGTAGTGGGTAAATCTGCAGTTCAGCTCCAGTAGCCTTGCCGCTCCCATGGCTTGGAAACTGGCCAGTGATGTAACAGACTGTGATCTGTGGTCTGAAGGCACTTTGCAGCGGAGCTCTGCTCACTTCTAAGGGTCACAACCTTTCGCCAGATAATTAGATAGTCTGTGTGAGACCTGGGAGTGCCCAGCAGGGTGGGGATTATCTCTGCGTGGGTTCTGAATCTGGTGGCTGGGTATTAGGTTGGAACTCACCGGGGGTCTCTCCTGTTGGGGGATGGGTTATCCTGATTCGCAGGTCCAGAGGCTTCCTAGCGTGTCCAAGAGTGGGATGGGGCGTCCTGCCCAGGGATCTTCCGTGGTCCCTGTGTAGCTGGGTGAGATTTTGAAAGGGTCGTGCCCTTTGTACAGCATCCTGCAACACTTGCCGCCTTGTGACTGTTGACCCCGAAATCAAAATACATCCGCGCAGGCCGCTGCCATCTTGGATCCCCCATTTATGTTTTTTTTTATTGCTTCTATTTACGTTTTCAGGTCTTGAACTTTTTTTCTCCTGTTTGTTATATTTTTTTCTGTATTTCTTTTTTTTAATAATTTCTTTTTTGTTTCTTCAAGTTACATCTCAATCACAATCCCCTCCCTACTCTCCCCTCCAGTCCCACCCTTCCACCCTCCTCCCCCTCAACCCCCCATCCTCTTCCCTTCTTTTATTTATTTATTTATTTATTTAGTTTAAGGTATTTCTTTTTTGCCCCCAACAGCTCTCCCTTTCAGTCCAAAAAATGGTTCTTTTTCTTATAACTATAAATACAATACAAAACAACAGAAATAAATAGGCCACAATTATAAGAGTTATATGGCTTAGCATACATTCCCAATGTCCAGTCCATATGTATTTGGCACCTGACTTTAACATTCTACTATCTAACCATCTCCATGAGTTTAAAGCTCTATATATAACTCAGCTTTCATACTAACTTGCCTCATAATTTTGAAAATATCTTCTTAGATCCAGTATTTCTTTAGGAGACTTATTCATTTCCTTCACATGTTTAATTTTATTTTCCTGGATTTCTCTGAGGAATTTACTCATTTCTTCTTTTAAGGCCTCTATCATATTCATAACATCAGATTTAAGGTCATTTGTTTGCACTGCGTTTATGTTAGTATATCCAGGGCTTACTGTAGTAGGAACCTGGGTTCTTGTGGTGCCATTTAACCCTGGAATTATTTTGACTTGTATTCTTATGCTGTCCTTTAGCCATCTGGTTGTTCTGGGTGTTGTGAGGACTGGTAGTCCCTGATGGTAGTAGGCCTCTTGAATTGTAGGTAGAGCTGGTAGGCCCAGACGGCAGCAGGCTTCTAGTTTTCATGGGTGGGAGCTGACCTCTGGGGATTCGGGGAGAATTGGTAGTCCTTGATGGTTTCTGGCCTCTGATGGGCCCTAATGGCTGCCGGTGTCTGGGATTGCAGGTAGAGCTTGTGGTCTCTGATGGATGACAAGCTCAGGTGGTCTCTGATGGCTGCCGGGCTCTAGGATCGCAGGTAGAGTTGAGACTTGGGAGATGGGGTGCAGAGGGCACTCAGCAGACCTTACTGTTGCTGGGTTTGCTCAGTGTAACCTAGCAGGCAAAGGATTGGGGTTACTTCTGAGTTTCATAATTTCATATATTATCATGGCAACAATTAGTGTATTTTGTTTTCTCCCTTTGGCACCTTTGAAAGACAGATTCATTACTGAGTTCCATGCTTTTATTGGTGTGAGCAAATATTGTTTTTCCTCATTCTAAATGCAAATTAATACATATATATGAAGGATATGTAGGAATTAAAAGTTCATAAAATGACTCATTTTCTGATTTTATTCAATAGTCTATGTGTATTTTACTCTGTTTGAATGGATTTCTTCAAGATCACTATTTTTTAATTCTAATTTAGGTAGTTTCCATTGGTTTAAGTTTCAATGGAGAGCAATTGGTTTTTCATGGTGTCATGATTCTTTGCTTTTTTTTTTTTTAATCCTTGTATAGGTGTTGATAAATTTTTCAGGCTGGTTACATCTAAACATTTCTGAGTGGCTTTCTTAGGGAATCATTTTGTATATAGATGAAAGCCAGGGAACCCACTGGACATGGAACAGTTGTTCTTACTGTGAGTGAATTTAGTGGCTTAGTCTCTTTGTGCAACTTATCCAATGTGCTTAATTGTGTAGTTAAAATGCCTATGCTGCAGGACCGTGACAAAATAGACTCTTATTGTTCAGTGTCAGTGGGTTTTTGGAACTTATCTTCTGAACAATGGGGAGTTTTAGCTAAGGGTTTCATTTTTGTTGTTGGGTCTGAAATAACAGGAAGTTACAGGTGCACTGTATTGTAGGGTGCAGTGCTCATAGTGGTTATGAGCACATATCCTAAGCTTAGAGGCTTTGGGAACTACTTCAACACCTGGATTTTAAGCTGTGCGTTTATTCTCTGAAACACATCTGGATGTACATAACCCACAAAACCAAGGTCTTTGATTCTGAGACATACCCTAACATCTTGAATCTAGGAGATAAAGATGTAGCTATAGCTGCCTTTTGAAACATAGCACTGATACAGCACTGGGGAAGATGGAGTGCTCTAAACAGATAGAACACAGTGGCAACTCAGGCTTCTGGGGATGAGCCACCACATAGTGGTAACTTAAGACACTGGGGCACTGTGACATTGCAGTTAAGTAGATACATGCTCTTTGAAGTTAAATACAGTGACAACATGGACTTCAGAATGCATCTGCGGATTGGGTGCTGGGAAGCAGGCAACAATACAGTGATGACTTTATTCCATCCAGGGGAAAAAAGTACCACAAATGTTTGTTACTAAGGATAGGATGGTCCCTCATAGATAGTGCTTTGTTTACCTTGCAGTTGAGACAATGCATAAGTTTCTTGGGGATGTATAATTGGTCAATTTGACCAAAACAACAGTTCCCAGGGAGGCAGAATACTGTGTCAGCTCAAGAACCAGGGCATTAACTAAAGCTCCATCTCCTCAGAAAGTGGATCACTGCATCAGCTTATTGGGCCCTGTATTTGATGTTTCCTTAACAATTGTAATTTAAAGTTCTGTATCAATATTCATTATTTTTATATATATATATATATATTAGTGGAATACAATGTGGTATTTTTAACATCTGCAGCATGAACTATTTAAATCTAGCCTTCATTTATCTACCCTGCCCAATACTGTCCCAAAAGTCTAATAGTCATAATGTAGAATGCATACATGTGGAGGCCAGAGATAATCACCAAATAGATGTCTTTTCTATTGCTCTTCACCTTGTGTTTTGGGACTGGATGCCTCATTCTCACTAACCTGGAACTCGCCAATTTAGCAAGATTATCTGTTCATCCAAATATCATTTTATCTCTATCTCCTCAGTTCTAGGGTTATAGACATGATCAACAAAACTCAAGGATTGTTTTGTTGTTTTTGCTTTTACATGGATGCTGGAGATCCAAATTCAGGTCCTTGTGCTTGTATCATGGGTAGAGACATATCTATCAAGCCCATAAATTTTCTTTACTCATCTGTTTATGATTTGCTAAACTCATTCTATGTCTTAGTTCTTACATGTAGTCTTGCAATAAACATGGGTATATAAGTATCTCTTTTATGTGCTTATTTCAGTTACTTTAATTTATGCCCAGAAGTAGTATAACTACACCATACTGTAATCCATTTTCAGTTTTTATGAACTCCCATACATTCTCTGTAATGTACTTATTTATATTTTCCCAACAACATATAAAAAAGTTTTTTTATTCGCGTCTTCAAGAGCACTTATTATATTTGTTTTGATCAGAACAATTATAACTGGCATGAGATATTATCTCTCACAACTGCATCTGAGTCTATAGTTTGCTCAAAAATATTTTTTAAAACCACTGTGACCACATTACTGTAGCAATCAGCCTTCAATAATTCTCCAGTGCTACCCACACCCACAATGTTGACACTGCTCAGTGTGATACTTAAGTTTCTCTAATAAGTCTCAGTCTCCCTTTTCCTTTTTTAGCTTGTTTTAATTAATTATATATGATCCAGTCAACCATTAATTATGGTTTGTAGATTCACAAAACTATTTAAGAATTTTTAATCAACCTTTGTTTCAAGCAACCACAATAGGTACTCCTTCAAAAAATGCAGAATGTCCAAACAAAACTTCTAAGATTGAAGTGCTAATATCTTTGTTGTGTTCACTGTTGCCCTTTATCTTACCTCAAATGGAACAGACTTTGGTTGAAAGGCTCTTATCTGATTGAATTATTTCATATTAAAGATGATGTAGTTAATCTTTGTCTGGTTCAATATACTATGTTTTCAGGTTCCCTATTAAATTACTGATTAGACTACAATTCTGCCTCCTGCTTTAGAGTGCCAAATATTTTTTTCATCATTATTTACAGTTTGTTTCATCCTGTTTCTGTGTCTTGGTTTATGCCACTATCTTTACACATATGTAGTTTCTGATGAGAAGTGGTTACTTTCAAGATTGTTTTTGCTTAATCATGCTGATGTAGTCATATATCATCCTACTTTAGAGTTTATATAGTTTCTTGCATGTATACTTTCTTCCACTTATTTTTTTTCTCACCAGACTAATGGCTTCTGCCATTATTTCTTCAAGTATTTACTTGAAAATATTTTGCTCCTTTTTTCCTTTCTGAAATTCTCATTATGTAGATATTGGTTTGCATAATTATGTATTTTCTTCATTCTTTCATTCCTTCTTGTTGTTTATTTTATTAACTGTAAGACTGATTAATTTTAAAATTGTGATGCAAGTTAGGATGGAAGCTGAGTTGGATATAGAACTTTAAACTCATGGAGATGGTTGCATAGAATGTTGAAGTGAGTTGCCAAATACGTATGGACTGGACATTGGGAATTTATGCTAAGCCTTATAATTCTCATAATTGTGTCTAATTATTTCTGTTGTTTTGTATTGTATTTGTTTTTATAAGAGAAAGAACCATTTGTTCAACTGAAAGGGGGAGCTGTTGGGGGGGAGATATACCTTAAACTTAAAAAAAAAAATGAAGCAGTTGGGGGATTGAGGGGGAAGAGGGTGGGAGGGTGGGATCAGAGGGGGAAGTAGGGAGGGAATTGCAATTGAGATGTAACTTGAAGAAATAAAAAATAAATAAATTGAAATATAATCACATCATCTTCCCCCTTTTGTTCATCTCTCCAATCCTTCCTGCATACCTCATCTTTCTTTCTTTTAAAAAATTTTATTGTTTTACACAAGCACATAACACATAAAACACATGCACACATACATACACACACTCACAAGCAAACAAATATACAAATTAACCTGCTCTGTCCAATTAGTGTTATTTATGCTTTCAGAGCTAGCCAATTACGGGGCTCATCTCTGGGAAGACTATTTAGGTAGGTAATCTCAATCATTCTATCTTAAATTTTACTGATTCCTTGATGTTTTGAATCTTTGTGTTTACAGTAAGGTTTATTTCAGTTTGTACTTTCAATTTTAACATTTTCATTTGACTTTTTTGAAGCTTACTTTACTGATGTTGTGTCTTTAGTATGATATTATCTTCATACCTTTAGGTTTTTTTTAAGAAATGATTTTCCTTGGACCTTTGAATATATTTTAAATAGTTAATGCAAGCTTTCTGCTTAGCAAAGCCACTCTCTAGGATTCCTTTGTTTATTTTTTCTGTTGTTCCCTCTCAGTTCCATATTTCTTGTTTCTTCACATTTGTCATTTTTTTTTTCTTTGGAACTACCACAATTATATAATGCAAGTATTCTGGGAACTGGATTCTTGTAACTTCCTATAGTGTGAATATATAGTTGTTGCTTACACTTTTGTTTCCTTGATTTCAGCCCTTAGTTTATTTCTTGCTGTTATTTGGGGTATCAGTTCTTGTTTTTTTTTTCTAGAGATTTCATATATGTCACTGAGTTATTGATGTGAGATCTCTCCATGTTTTGTAGAGGCACTTACTTCTATGAACTTGCTCTTTAGAACTGCCATCGTTGTATCTCATAAATTTTAATATGCTATGTTATTTTTTCATTCAAATATGAAATGTTTTTAATTTCCTTCTTGACCTCCATCTCAGCTCATTTTACATTCAGTTGTAAGTTGTTTAGCTTCCACCAGTTTGTGAGTTTTCTGCCATTTCTATTGTTTTTGATATGCAGCTTTAATCCAAGGTGGTCATTGTTATTTCAATTTTTAAATATATCTGTTAAGTTCTGTTTATCTTCGTGTGGAGTTCTTGTCCCCTCTGGATTTCTGCTCCTCCTCCCTGTCTTATATATAACTCCTACAGAGACTGAAACTCTAACCAAAAAAAAAAAAAAGTGGCATATATAGACTGGGTTTATGTCTCCTACACATATATAGAAGATAGGCAAATGGTCTTCGTGCAGATCCCTTAGCAGATGGAAGTTCGGGGGGGGGGGGGGGCTCTCTTTGACATGTACTCTGTAGCCTGTTAGTGGAACACCTTATCCTAGCTGGACTGCCATGTCAGACCCTAGTGCCAGAGGATACTCTTAGCCATCATGTGACTGATGAACTGAGGGGGTTAATATGTGAGGGGCTCCCCTCATCCATGGAGAAGGAGAGGGGTGAGAGGGAGAAGAAGATGACAGAGTGGGATTGGGTGAGGAGGAGTGGGGCACTGTGATAGAGATGTAACTTGAATAAATAAAGAAAATTTAAAAACCATTTTAAAGCCGGGCGGTGGTGGCGCACGCCTTTAATCCCAGCACTTGGGAGGCAGAGGCAGGCGGATCTTTGCGAGTTCGAGGCCAGCCTGGTCTACAAGGCGAGTCCAGGACAGCCAGAGCTGTTAAACAGAAAAACTCTGTCTCGAAAAAAAACCAAAAAAAAAAAAAAAAAAAAAAAAACCAAAAACATTTTAAGACTAACTTTGTATCCTGATATATGGTCAATTTTGGAAAAAGTTCCATGGACTGCTGAGAAAAAGTGTGTATATATATATATATATATATATATATATATATATATATATATATATTATATCTCTAGCTGTCTGTTAGGTGCATTTGATTTATGATGCTACTTAGATTCGGCATTTTTCTGTTTAGTTTTTGTCTGGAAGACCTACCTGTCTTTTGGTTTGAGTGTGGTATCAAAGTTACCCACTATCACTGTGTTGGTGTCAATATGTAGTTTTAGCTTTAGTAGTGCTTTTTTATTTTTATTTTTTCTTTGAGCTTGAGTGTTCTTGTGTTTGGTGTATAAATATTTAATATTGTAGTATCCTCTTAGAGAATTTATTTCTTTAATGAGTATGTACTGTTGTTTCCTACTTCTTTGAATAGTTTTGGGTTGAAGTTGTTCTTATCAGATATCGTAATGTCTACATCTACTTGCTTTTTGGTTTCATTTACTTGGAATACCTTTTCCGTCTTTGTATTTTTAGATAATGATGTATATTTCTTGGAAGAAGGAGAAAGATGGTTATTTTTTCTAATTCAATTGGATAGCTTATACATTTTTATTAATATTGAAGGATATTAATGAGCAGTACTTATTAATTCCCATTATTTTGTTGTACTGTGTTTTCCCTCTCTTTTGATTAGCTGTTCTGAATTACTATTACTCTTTGATATAGTTAATCATCTTTTCAGATTGAAAATTTCCTTCTACATAGTGCCTTCTTTAAAACTGGATTGGTAAACAGTTGTTTAAATTTGTTTTTACCATGAAATATTTTTCTTTCTTCATCGATTGTGATTGACAGTGTTGCTGGGTATAGGAGTCTGGGCTGGCAGTTGTAGTCTTTTAGAGTTTGTGGAAGAATACCTACCCAAACACTTCTGACCATCAGAGTCTCCATCAAAATGTCTAGTGTTATTCTAATGAACCTGTCTTTGTATGTGTCATGGTGTTTTACCCTTGTGACTTTTAATATCCTTTGTTTGTTGTTTATTTTGTCTTGATAATTACCTGTCATGAGGAATTTCTTTTTTGTTCTAGTTTATTTGGTGTTCTATATGCCTGTTGTACCTTGATAGGGATGTCTTTCTTTAGATTGACAAAATTTTGTTCTATGATTGTGTTAAAAAATATTTTCCATGACTTTGAGCAGTTTTCTTCTTCTTCTTCCTACATATCTATTGTTTATAGGTTTGGCCTTTTCGTAGTGTCCATATTTCCTGGATATTTTGTGCCTGGATTTTTTTTAAATTTAAAATTTTGCTTGATGGAGCTGTCTATTTTTTTTTACCTTGTCTTCAAGGTAGAATCTTTCTCATCCATGTATTTTAATCTGTGGGTAAAGGTTACTTCTAAGGTATTTGTTTGACATCCTGAGTTTTTCATTTCCAGTTTTCATATGTTTGCATTTTCTTTGATTCTATTTATTTGTTAATTTTTATTTTCATGTTTTAAATTGTTTTTATTATTTAATTGAACTGCTTGTGTTTTCAAAGTTTTCACTAAAGCATTTATTCATATCCTCTTTAAAGTTTTGAACATATTTGTAATTACTTTTTTGATGTCCTTGTCTTGTGCTTTGGCTCAATTGCTTTACCCAGGTTCTAACACAATAGGGTTTCTGGCTTCTGGAGGAGACATCGTCTTTGTTGTTCATGTCTGTGTTTTTGTTCTGGATCTTGGCATTTGGAGTTATGATGTTTTGCAGTGTTTTTAGGAATAGATATCTGGTCTTGTTTTTGGTAAATGTTTTCGTTGTTTGTTTTGATTTTTTGAGACAGAGTCTCACTTTGTAGCCCTGGCTGTCCTGGAACTTGCTTTGTAGAGAAGGCTGGCCTCGAACTTACAGAGAGAGAGGGAGAGAGGGAGAGAGAGAGAGAGAGAGAGAGAGAGAGAGAGAGAGAGAGAGAGAGAGATATCTGCGTGCCTCTGCCTCTCAAATGCACCACCACCACTGGGCTCATAAATTTGGTAGCTCTTACCCAATCTAGGTCCTAGCTACATGTTATAGCTGTGGAATTCCTGAAAGAGAGATATTTTGCTTGTCATCATGTAGTCACAAAGGAATGGAGATGTGCTAGAAAGAAAGGCTGAAAGGGGCAGCAGTGAAGAACTAGGGGGAACCCAGGCCCTCAAAAAAAGGCCAAGTCCCAGGGCATGGGTGTGGGATGGGAGGAAGGCATGCTGCAGGCAGTGAAGTCTGGGAAGATAAGAATGGAGGACTGGAAGTAAGTAGGATGAAGACTCTCTCTACCTGAAACTCAGTCTCATATGGCAGCTTTGGATCTCTGGTAAGGAGAGGTTCTAGTGGAGTCAGAAAAGATTGACAATGAACCAGAAAGAAGACTGAAAGGGGCCATTAGGAAGAACTAGTGAAAACCTGGGTCCTTATTAAGTGTCAGTATCTCTAATTCAGTCTCTTAATCTGCTTTCTTTTGGCATAACTAAACATATGAGGCTCATACTTTATAAGGGAAAGAAATAAACTTTGGTTCATGATTGGCTTGAAAATACAAGAACATATGCTCAACTTCAAGTGAGAGTTATGGGTTGGTTCAACTTGTGGAAGAAAAATATAAAACAAATGCAATATTTGGAAGAGAACAAAGGGGGTTGTAAGTTATTTAATTTAAAAGGCATTTGTCCCATAATGAGGGCTTTGCCCTAATGAGCAAAGCACCTTACACTAAGCTCCATCTAATATAAACACTGTCTCATGGGAAAATTCAGGTTCTGACAGATGAACTTTTGGAGGATACAATATATCCACTTACTTAGCCAATAATTTTCTGGAAACTAATTCAAGTTATTAATGTGTCACTAGAGAGTCATTCAATGAACAGCTACACCAATGAGTTTTAAAGAAACAGTAGAAATGGTTCTCTGGTATTTTTAGGACACACATTGCAATTATTATATAAAATGATACTATTTATCTATTTTTGAATTTTAATTTTAATGCATTCTATAAAGTATATTATTTGTTTAATTTTGACAAGTAATATACTTTTATAGAGTAATTGTAATGTAGATTCTGAAAAAATGAAAAGGGAGTCTTTTCTATCATATTTTAAAAACTTTTATTGGTCTGTCTTGTTCTTCCAAAATATCTCTTAGTGACACAATAATAATGTGAATTTTTCCTGAGAAATTATTGGCTAAGCAAGTATAGATTGTCTCCTCCAGTGTTTCATGTGTCAGAACCTATATACTTTGCAGAAAAAGGGAAGGGCAGATGAATTACTTTTCTGCTACAAAGAGAGACCCTGGAGTGAGATTACTTTAAAAAATAATGAGGAATATTCTTTTACATCTTTGTAACTGTCTCTAATGTCTCATTTAACAAAAGGAAGATTGTTATTTATATTTTTACCTTCAGTCTGTTGTTTTTGCTGTAAAACAAAAGAAATATTGGCCATATAGCATTTCTAAAACATGTTATCTTATGGGCACAATGGATTTATTATTTTGAGTAGATTAATAACTGTTTTGATGCTTAATGCAGTAAACCACAAAAGATAGGATACAAAAAAAATAAATGACTTATTCGGATAGTAAATATGTTTGATGTTTTGTTTTGTTTGTTTGATTTGAGATGGGTTCTCTCTTTGTGGCCCTGGTTGTCCTGGAACTTACTATGTATACTAGGCTGACATCAGACTCACAGAGATCTGCCTACTTTTTTCTCTTGAGTGCTGAAATTAAAGGTTTGTACTACCATACCCAGCCTTGAACCATAAATAATTTTTAAGAGTAAAATAATGTAAATTCAAAAAGTTTACTGACATCAATAAATCAAACAATGCTACTTGTAGGTAACTGAAATTCTAGATACTTGGAATCTACACCCTTGTGTTGTCAGTACCATTTCTAAAAATCCTTCTTTCAGTATGAAATATCCACTCGGGGCATTTTTTTGTTATTCTGTTACCAAATATTAATTTTCAAATTTCACATTTTATGCATATCCTTGTTCTTTGAAAATAGTTAAATATTTAAAAAAATCTAGATGTTACAAATAAGGCAAAGTATGCTATCTGTCTTTTTTGTCTTTGCATGTAAAACAATTTTTTAAAAAATAATAGGAACACAGAAGGAAAGCATTATATCCTTCAAAATAATGCTAAACCAAACTGTTCATAATGTGATGAAGAAATATACTCTTCATCTTGGCATTTTGCTCATTTTTCAAAAAGATCATCCAGAATCAAGTAAAATTTCATCATTCTGCATGATTTACAGTATATATAACAAACTGGTCAGTTGTTTGTTTTAATGAAATAATTTCCTTTGAAAATGCTCTGAAATAGATTTTTGTAGATTTCATATCCTCTGAAACCACTTGACTTCTTATGACAGGAAGATCCTCATAGGGGGCCTTAAGAAGTGGCCCTGTACTAATAAATGTCTCTGAATCAAGCCTTTGGGATCCAGGGAAATGAACCTCTCTTCCAGTTATAAATTACATTTTTCTTCCTGAAAAAGACACTTTAAGGTACAATTCAAAAACTTTTGATGGAAAATATGCAAAAATTGACTCCCTTCAAAGACTGATTTATTCCTATTCATGAAGGTTCATTTCCTCTTTCATTTTACTGATTACAGTTTTAAGAGCCCTTTCGAGAGAAATAATCCTTTTGAAATTACTCGTCATCTCATTTGTACTGTTGTTGCCCTAATCTACATTCTTATTACCTTATACTTACATTACTAATATATCCTCCAAAAAGAGCTTTCATCATACAGTTTTGCCTGCTAAGCATTCTTTTAGAGAGTTGTAGAGGCAAATAGTGTTGGGTCAGAATCTTGCCTTTCCTATTTACTGGCTTTTCTATTTTTGGTTGTGAGCCTAGCCTTTAACAGCTGAGCCATCTCTCCAGCCCTTTACTGGCTTTTCTATTTTAAGAAGTTAATTACTCTTCTGTGTAATGGACATTAATGGACAAGACAGGAGATAATATAAGTTCTTACTTCATAGTAAGGATTCAATGAGATGATAAGTATAAATTGGCTATAATGCAGATAGTATACCAAAAGTATTCATAATACTTTTCATTCCCCTGCCCTGGTTCTGTTTAATACCTATCTCATTACTTCCTGGATCTAATTACTGTCATGTTCTAAAAGTTAGTTTGCATGTATCTACCAAAAAAATCTCATTATACCCTGCTTCCCAACATGCCCTATGCTTCAGAAAGGGGGTTTTTCCCCCTCAATATCCTTGAAATACAGAAATGTCTATTTTCCACTTGTGTATTTGAAAATAATTTTTCTTTCCTAGAATTACTTGCCTACTTCTTTCTCATTAAATTTTCTATATTTCAGCAATGCTAAAGTTTTGCTATATTTGCTGACATTCAATTCACTTATGCTTGTATTTCAGTGCATTTATATGATCACAGTTTTTAAACTTCATTTTTGAGATTAGAATATAATTATGTAACTTTCTCTTTCTTCCCTCCAAACACACACACACACACACACACACACACACACACACATACACACATGCTTACATTTAAAGTCTTCAAATTGATAACTTTAAACACCTAACAAATGTTCCTTGTCCCACTGAAAATACAAAAAGCCTGACAGTTTTCCATAAAGACATGTTCTACTCTTTGGGAAGCACAACTAAATGGAAAATTTGTTTACGTATCATCAGGATTTACATAGTTTCCCAAACACATTCATACTGTGGTCACACAATTTAATAGCAAATTATGTACTATGCTATGCTTTCTAGTTATTTTTAGGAATGATGAACCTGTCGTAGCCTGATTCCTTAAGAATAGAAGTTTTAGTTTATGCTTCTAAATCCCATAACCTTCACTCAACATCACAAAAAGCAGATCATTATTATAGTTCTTTAGGTATTTGTTGGGTAATTAATTATAAAATAGTTCACAGCGATATTCTATGGATATATGGACACAAAACAGATGGTTTAAAATGGCTTATTCAAAATAGTTCATGCTCACTGATTCTAATGTAAAAATATTTGAGGTCACAACTCACCTTTGTGTTGTGCTTTTTACTTATTAGTTGAGAAAATATTGATGTTAGTTTAAAAGGCTGCATATGATAGCATGTTACTGCATACTACAAATAAATGTGAAACAACATAGGAGGTTAGGCAAACTCACACAAATTGAGTCACAAAAATCATTAGTCTAAAATGACATGCTATAAAAAGATCCCTTTCACTTGCTATCAGTAGAGTTGAAGATTGATCCGTGTTTTTCAGTAGACTATGAAAAAGAGGAACATCTATACCCACAATAATTAAATCATGCTGGTTGTTTAAGAAAGAAATAATCTTTTCCCAATCTTAATTTCAGGTAGATCCCCTTAGAAAATAAAATAGATGGTAATGAATAATATCCTCAATAATAGCTATTATTAGTTATTAAACGCTACTTTTAGAGAGCCTAAAAACATTTGAAGCACTAGTTGTAAACTTTCCTCAGCCTAGGAAATATATGAGGCAGTAATCAAGAAGAAAGGAAGCAGCCAGGTTGATGGGTAAGATGGGACAATTACTCTGAATTTACATTTATTATGGCTGGGATATGGACACCGAGACCACCAGCTGCACTCAGCAACTAGCTAGAGATGATTGTTATGTTATTAGCTCTTTTCGTTTGTCCATAGCTTTGTTCCTTCTAGATAACCTACAAATGTACCTGAATTAAGTTGTTTTTGCCCCAGTTGGGTCACTAAGTTCTGATTTGTTCCTCCCATTGTTAGAGCCAATGATCCGCAAGGCTACTTGTACACAAGAGAGGTAAGGTAAGCAGCCAGGCTTTCTTCTAGCAACATTAAGAAGTTGTCTGTGAAGTGAATGTGGTAAGTGATGACAATGGTCCATTGTCAAGAAAGGGTTTCTTTCTCCCTCTATCCTAGGCCTTCACTTCAAAGTTCAGGAGGTCTGGAATTATATTTTT
Source organism: Lophiomys imhausi (assembly GCA_907164525.1). Taxonomy (NCBI): domain Eukaryota; kingdom Metazoa; phylum Chordata; class Mammalia; order Rodentia; family Muridae; genus Lophiomys; species Lophiomys imhausi. The sequence goes on along the minus strand of CAJQZJ010000542.1, from coordinate 250,578 downwards.
TCAGAGAAGGATAATACCCTAGAAAACTGGCTCACACTGCTCAAACTCACAAGGGACAGATTTGTAACACGATGGCAATTTAATAATTTATAGTAGAGAAGAGAACTGCCAAATGTACTGAGATGTGTGCTGGCCTGTCAGCTTAGTCTCTTTTCAGTAGGGATGCCAAGTCAAAAAACTAAATTAACAACAGATTGGAGCTGGATAAATCTATGAAATCAGAATTAAGAAGAGGACGGCAAGGTCAAGTTTGTTTCATTTACATAATTCAGCCAGGAAGAATATCCTATCCCTTTGCCTGTCCTTAAAAGTTATGGTCCTATCAACAATCAGCCCAGGCTCTTAGTTTCCAATGTTAAAAGCATTTCTTTTCCATTCCTTGATGACCTTGTGATGTTTTTATTGGACGTCCCTGAGTGCTAGGCCTAGCTCCACCTAGGTTTCTAACGGTTCTGGTTTTATAAGATGTGTTTGTTGCAAAATGAGCTGTTGCAAATCCAGGTTACCCTCCTACAAAAACACTGTCTTCCATTTCCTTCTTTAATCATTCTTATCTGTGAATCAAAATGCTACTCTTTGACCTAACCCACAAGTATTTATGTTTTTCTTCTTTACTATGGTTATTACCCAGAAAGTTTTGTGCAGCTCCAGGATGTAAATTCTGAGTGTGGTTCTTTTACTTGCCTGTAGAGGTGTGTACTACTTTGTAAACCTTGTTCCTCAGAATTAATCTGAAACTTAGTTGAAATATTGTTTCTAAGTGAGTGGTATTTACTTGCATATTTCTGAAGATCCCATAGACATTGTGCAGAACCAGCAGACTCTTATTACACTGGAGGCAGATTCTGCCATCAATCGTACTTTTCATTTGTTTACATATGTATTCTTTGAGCATTTATTTATTCATTCATTTCCTCAGTTTTCATTCAAACAATATTCATGAAAATGCTTTGTTTGAAATACACAGATAATCTAGATATAGACTTTGCTCTCAGTGTAGTACATTTTTTATTATAGTAAAGGCATAATAAATACACAAAACAACTAAACTACATATTAAAATGTGAACCTAGAGATAGACAGTAGACTGATAGAGATGAGGATAATGTAGATTGAGTGGAAAGTTTAAACAAAGTTAGCCCTGTTTTTAGTTTTGACATGTATTTTGAAGTTTCCTCAGCCTTTGCCTTCCAGAATTGAAAGAGCAGCAGCTTTCCAGTACTTAGGTAAACTTTCTTCTTCTTTGACTTAGAAATCTTATCTTGACACATAACCTACTGTAATACAGTAAGAAAAACACTTGGGTTGTGGTGGAAGGAAACAAGGTGGGTAACAGTTAAGAAGGCAGGGATGTATTAGTTGTTTGTGTAGCACCAATGAAATAAAGAAGAAATCAAAGTTGACTAGCGTCATCTGCTCAAGGGACTTACCTTCGTTCTGTGCAAGTAAGGTTTCTGTGGTGAGACATCAATGTGCTCAACTTCCTCTTTCAACACTAATTTTTTTCAGTTATTAGCAGGATATGTGCATGCTGCCCAGAGTTGTACTTTTTTACTCCCATCTCTTCGCAGATATACAAGACTTCTTATCCCAGCTCAGCATCAGGGTAAGTTCTGGTTCAGCACCTGTAACTTGGTGATTCTGTTTGGGAGGACTGGTGGAGATGGGAAGATCAAGGCAGAGACATATGTGAAGGCAGTGTGCTGAGTGAAATGGTCTCTGGTTTCTAGTCTCAGGGTTCTTACAGAGGGAAAAATTGTGATTGCCTTTGAGTCTAGCCAGAGTTCAAAGTGAAGTTTAATGTTATCAGCTTCCACTGTTACAACAGCAGTATTTAGTATGTGCTATAACTCACTGTCTGCTAAAGGGGCTTTCTGTAGAGTGGACAGAGAATAGTAGATGCCACAAAAGGTAAGTACAGGGTTGTATTTACTCTCATTTGGGACAATTTGACATGCTTAGCCAATAAAAGAAGACTTGAACTTCTGCTTTGTATCATTTATCTAGTATAGTTACATAGGAAAAATTTTAAGGTTTAAGCTCTTAATGGTAAACTTAACTTGCAGAGATACTGAGACAAACAATATTTTCCTCTAAGATAAAAGAAGAATGTCAGAGATACACGTGGCACGCATTCACTTATAACTGGATTTTAGCCATATAGTACAGGATAACTATCCTACAATCAACAGGCCCAAAGGAACAGAAACATGGACTTTGTTACCTGTTAGTGGGACACTTTACTCTCGTTGAACTTCCATGTAGACCCCCAGTGCAAGAGGAAGCCGTTAGCCTTCATGTAACTGATGAATTGAGGGGGTATGCTATGTGGAGGCCCCCTACACCAGAGGAGTAGGATAGGCCTGAGAGGAGGTAGATGGTGGGAAGTTAGGATTGGGAGGGGTGGAGGAAAGGGGCTGTGATGAAGATGTAACTTGAATTAATAAATAAACATTTAAATAAAAAAAGAATGCCAGATAATGTATTTTGGAACTAAAAGGGCTATACAGATAAAAAAAAAAAGTCCCTCACAATACAGTTGAATTATCTGAGTCAGTGAGATAAAACCACTTAAGACCATTCAGGTAATTAGTGTCAGGATTATAGCTAGGAACTGAGTCTTAAAACTCATTTTCCCCTACAGAAGTCTGCATCTTTCAGAAATATTATAAATCTACCTGTGAACCTTTTGATTTTAATATTAGAAAAATAAATGTATCAGATGATTTCAGAGTTTATTCAGAGATATTCTTTGTTCTTTAACAGACAATTGTTTTAACCTAAATCCTTCTAAATAGTAGAATTAAAATGTGAGGCATTTATCTTTTAAGTGATTCCTCTTAAGAGTGGAACTAACAGTAGTGAATCAAAAGCAAGCTTATTGGGGGAGTCCTTCATGGTAGACTGTGTGCTTAGCTGATTCCAGAATTAGTCTAGATACAATGATGATGACTTTTCCTTGCTTTTCAGGAGAAGATAGTCTCCATTCTTGGAATTCTTCAGGGAGGATATTTTTATTTTGCTTGTTTAAATAGATGCAGAGAATCATTGTTATTTCTATTAATTGGGGGGAATTTATCCATGCAAAACTAAAACACAGGATACACAGGTAGTTGATATGCAGATATACTTAGATTACTAATTGTCTAAACTATACTGATAATCAGGTCATAAATTTAGGACAGTTGCTTTTTGTAATGGTTCCTGTTGAATACAGTACCTTCTTTGGTCAAACACAGTTCTCTTTAGGGCATAACTGAGAAAGTTGTTCAGTTCAAACTGTATTGGAGAAGCAAAGAACTCCAAGTCAATGACCACATTTTTTTTTTTTTTGAAAAATTTGGGGTGGTGCTTGGTGGCTTTCTGTGTTTAAGATAAGTGAGTTGGCATGCTATGAAGCCTACGTCATGGTTCTAACAAAGAACACAGAGATGTTTGTTGTGAAACTATACTATGGACCATTTTCCATGATCAGGGCAATGGTTAGGTGGGGGAGTTCTACAGTTTATTTTAATTAAATTTACTTGAGGTTCAGATCAGGATTTTAAAGACATTGTTTCCTTCAAGAAACAAACAAACAAACAAATAATGTAGGGCTGCTGTTGAATGTAGAAACCAAATCTTGGACTGAGAACAATCTACCTAATTGCATTGGTACTTTGCAATTAACGTGTATGCAGTCAGCAAGAATAATGTGGAGATCTGTATTTCCAGCAGTTTTGTTAGAAGGACATCGATTTTTTTCACATGTATATAGTTCTTTCTCTTTTTAAATTTCTTTTCCTCTAAGACAAGCCCACAGGCTGCCCCGACTATCAAAGAAAATAGAAGTAACTTTGATAAACATATTTGTTAGGTTGCGCTGGTTTCTTAATGACAAGAGATTAAAATGAGGAGAGTTGAGAAGGTGATGACTCATAGATATGGCACTTAGGGAATGAATAGAACTTAATTCTAGAGCTGAATTTCCATATCTGTATCTGGAGTTTAGTAGCTTCAGAGAAAGGGGATTACTTATCTGAGGACTACTATCCTCAGCTTTCAGTTAGATGATATTATCTGATATGATCATTTATAATTATCATTCAATAATGATTTTTGACAGTTATATACATATGTCTATAGTGCTTTACATATATGTGCTCATCAGGGATAGTGACTGCATCAGGATCTGAAAGTGGCAATGCTAGTAGTGTTAGGGGTAGAGCCAGATGTAAGTTAGACCTAGAATAGAGTTAAAGACCATTGAGTTAAGTTGCCTTATTTTAATAATAAAGAAATGAAAGGAAAAGGCTTATTATAGAAACATTTAGAATTGGTATTTGACTAGTGGAGCCAAAAAGTCTCTTTGATCCAAATGTAGCATTTTAAAAAATATGATCTATTGTTTTCAATCTATCCTACAAGTCTTGCTCAACTCATGACTCCTTCTATCAAAACTAAAATTAAAGTGTCTCAGATTTCCTATCTGAAATCTGTTATGATTTGCGTCCAAAAGCAAAACTTCATGAAGATCCTTGATTTTGATATGGCACTACTCTGACACCTGGGTGGGACTACCCTGACACCTGATGGGCAGTCATTTGCCATATATACACAGTGCATATAGATAAAAGCTCTAGAACGAGATTCAAGAAGTGCAGTGTCTTTATCTTTAAGGAGAATATATTTTATACAAATGGCATCTTAAAATATTTTTCTTCCATGCAAAAACTTGTTTGGAAGTGAGAGTTTCAGTTTTCTCTAGTTTTATGAAGAAATTTATTACAAATCAAATTTCAGTATCCCTTGGACTTGGGGAAAGAAGCTTAATCTTACTGAGAGCCAATTTCCTGATTTGCTAAAGGTATAATGATAAAACTCATAATTCCTACAAGAATTATTGATATACATAGCAATAGCATTGAGTAACTGATAGGAAACAGGGAATTGGGTTTAGTATTTTACTATGAGTTAGGGATAAAGCTCGTATCATAATTATACTTTAGTTGTCTCTTTGTGAAAACTGAGAATTGTTATAGTTTATTAGGAAGAGAGCTGCTTTTTGGTACCTATCAAAATATAGCCTCAGCATTAGTCAATCAGACTCAAAGCCTGATATAAATATGTATTTTGAAATAAAACTTAATTGTTTTTATAAAAATATAGAGCTAAATAATGGAATTCTACTTAAGCATATGAGATTCCTGTTGAAAATCGAAATCTGGAATTATAAGCTTTGAATTTTGTAGGTGTCCTGATTTTCTGGAATCTAACCTCATTTATCTCATGAGCAGAGGGTGAAAGATTATGGCTGTTGACTGGAAAAGTAGCTCATAGGATACACACAAGAAGTTTACCTTAAGTGTTTGATAACATATACCTACACTACATACTCTTGCCAATATAAGTTCCTATTGCTTGTCCAGACCTTTGTTAAACAGGTCTTGTAAATTATATATACAGGCCCAAGATACAGAATCTTCCTACACGGAAACTTTATTTTCTTAGTGAAATCTGTAAATACAGTAAGAGTTTCAGAAGAAGAAAGTCAAAGCATAGTTGCCCAGTGTTGGAAAAATAAATGAGTGTAGATGTGGGCCCTTCAAACAGGAGGAAACAGCTTCTGAGATGATATGTAAAGAAGGGATTTTTATCATGGAGATTGTATGTATATATATATATGTCTCTCTATATATGTCTATATGTACATACATGTATGTATGTGTGTATGTATGTATGTATGTATGTATGTATGATATATCTTGGACAAGTTAGCATGGTACAATTTAGGGCAGAGTTTGGTGTTTATGTTTGAGAGAAAAGTCCACAGAAAAGACAGAAATTGATGAATCTTGACAGAGAGTGCAAATTTCAAAGATATCAGTATAAGAAAGAAGTAAATTTTATAACATTTCATAATTAATTGTCTTTGACTTTCAGGACCTACTCAGTGTCTTATCTGACTTTTACTTGAAATTATAATTTTTACATCTTTCCTAGTTTAGAGCTTATTTGCTATCATTTCAACTGCTGTAGTAGTCAGGAAGAAGGATTTTGTTTTTGAATTGGTCTTTTGTGGTTTGGGTATTGAATATAGCATGTTTCATACATTACTGGCAAGCCTGAACTATTCATCAACCTACCTATACTAAAATAACTTGGATTTCCTGTGTCCTGTCTTTCAAATTAATTTCCACAACATTGCCAGAGGGATCACTCTGAACTTCAAGTATAGTTATATCAGAATATTTCAAGGATTCAGTCTTCCCCTCAAATCTGCCTTAATCGTTTTCCCCTTAAACTAACTTCTCTTATTCCATACTCTTACAATCTAATCCTATTCACCAGCTTTGGTATATTGACTATTATCCCAATTTTATACCTTGAGAAGTTTGAAGGTTATTCATTCTCATTGAATTCCCTCTCAAGTTCTTTCTTCTCTTACATCCTACTTACTATCAAAACTGATTGTTGAAATTACCTATCCTTCAAGTTTCAATTTCTGACCTTTTCTGCACAAGTTTTCTTTCTGTTTCTACAGAAATATCTTTGGTACATCTTTCATGATATGTTTTAAAAATTATTATGGTGACTTATTCTTATATCCCCCCAAAATACCACAAACTTATTTTTAAAAGATTTATTTATTATTTTAAATTTTGTGTTCATATGTGCCTGTGCATCACCTACTTGCCTGGTGCATGTGTAGGACAGAAAAGGGCATTAGATCCCCTGGAACTGAAGTAATGTATGATTGTTATCTTCAATGTGGATACTGAGACTCAAGCTCAGGATCTCTGTAAGAACAAGGGCTATTAACTGTTAAGCCATCTCTTCAGTCCAATGATGCAAACTTCTTGAGGGTATTAGCCAAGTAAATTCTTCTCCAAAATTTACTATTCAACTCCCCTATCCTCAGTAATTAGCATATATCATATACACATAAAGACATATCTACTTGCTAGATTAAATTACAAATTAAGTCCCAGAGGGATGTCATTAATAATAATGATTTCATACTTGTATACTTGTGGAAGTCTTTATTGAAAAAATGGGACTAGATTTCAGTTTTGAAAGACTGCTACAATATAAATAGAATAGCCAACAATTCAGGAAAACTAAGCTTGACTTTATCTTTTTCCCAGACACAACCTCAATTTTCCTCCCCAACCTATTCATATAGAGACCAATATGAGAGTATAAACATCTTAGCACAAGTGCCATCTTCACTCAGTTGAGATACTATATAACTTAGAATTTCACAGAAGCAGGGAACATGGCACAAAGAACACTAAGAAGCCTACATACCTGATTTCTGATTCCAGTTCTAGTATAAAATTGAACAAGGTACAACATATTTCTTGAATACATCACCTTGTTACCTAAAACTTAGGTATCTGTTCTGCTTATCTCACAGAGATAAATATTCCTTATCACCCATGCCCTTAACCTTGATTCATGTGATACACTGATTTTACAGCTATTTTAGAGATTTTTTTCAATTATTTCTCAAAAAGATTCTTATTGCAAGCTTCATGGGGATAATATTTGTTAAGATTCTGTGTTTTCCACAAATCCATCATAGGAATCATAGGATTGAATTCTGCCATAATCTTCAAAGGCCCATGTGGGAAATGCTAAATATACAGAGTCATTTCCCTTCCATACTTTATGTCTAAGTGTTAAGAACTTAGAATCTACAGATTCAGTCTCTTCACTGCCATTATGAGTCCCAAGTACAGACAAGAAGTCATTTCCTAATAAAATGAAGCAAGTATACATATCTGTGAAACTTTTATAATGTGCAATGAAAATTAATAAAATAAAAGTGTAAGAAGACATGAGAAACTTATTACAAGGACTATCCTTTTCCTCAGGTCCAGCTGATGATGAATAGTCTGAGACCTTAGGATATGTTGATCTTTACTAAAAGATGTGTATTTTTGAACTGACTCCTTTCCTCTTTTTTAAAGCTTCTACAGAGCTGACTTTCCTGAGCAGTACAAGGGTATATACTAGGCAGTCTAATAATCCAAATCAGAAGACAGAAGTTTTAGGGAAGCAGCAGGTAACAAAAGTGTACTAGTTGATACCTGAAGGTGTTCAGTTTTGCAAAATGCTTTGAGATGGGAGTTCTGAACACCTTTGAATACAAAATTCTTTGAATGCTTAGTAGGTACATGGTGATGGACAAAACATCTTTTTAGGCACTAATGAAATTAATAACAGAGTGAACAATGTGTTGAGTAAATGATTAAGTGAGCCAGTATGTTTCAAATGTAGATGCTACAAATATTAAGACTAAAGAACAGGTAATGATAATAGGATTACCTTGAAAGCCGAAATGGTGAAAGCTTCTTTAACCTGAAAACCAAGACTAGGAGTAGCTAGATGTATAAAGACATGGAGGGGGGACATTCCAGATAGAGGGAGCAACAGATGCAGAAAAGGGAAGCACACACACTCAGAAATGAATCATGAATTTCACATCTCTTCATGAGACAGGAACCAAAAATATGTCTAGGTTAAAGGAGAGCAGTGTTGGCAATGTACAGAAACATACCCAGAAATGTTTCCAGAGAGCAAGAGAAAATGGGAGATAGAGGGCAGAGAAGCACAGACAAAGCTAGAGAAACAGCAGCGATATAACAAAGACAGAGAAGAAGAGAGAACATACTGTACATTTTTACTAAATGTTAGTATATTTTTAGATTGCTTTTATTTCTTAAATTTCAGAATGACACAAATTCTTCAGAGCAAGTTAGGTGTTCCTGTTCCAAGGTGTTACATTTCTGTTAAACAAAAAATAAATTCCCCTTCTCTCCCCAGCATGGGGATTTTACAGTTAATTTTTACTGAGAAGACTGAGGAAAACATCTTCCTGTATACTCTTCTGTTTGGAGAAAAGAAGAGGTTTGGTAACCAGGTCATGAGAATGTCTAACTTTGTGACTAATTGTGAGTTTATGAGTTGTTTATGTGACAGATTCAGAGGCACACAAACCCACGATTAAGAAGGATGCAAACTGGACTTGAGCTTTCTGTAATGGCTGAACTGAGCTATGTTCTTGAACTCAGGGTGTGATGAGAATGTGCTCTGCTAGTAAGTGAAACTGTCTGCACCAGTGAAGCAAAACACAAACAGCCATGTTAAGTTCAAAAGTGGAAGTGTGATTTGATGGGGTGTGAGCTGTTCTTAATTCTTGAAATTGTAGTGTGCTGATAGATTCCTTTTCTCTCTGGCAGCCTCTGCATGTTTAATAGGTGATAACACAACCAATGACAATGCTGAAGTCAAAGTGGTTGTTGGAAAGTATTCACTTTTACTCAGTTCACCATGGCAGAGAAAACAGACACAGAGCTGATCACCAGTGACCCACATCATTAAGTTAGGCCTTACCTCCTAAAATTTCAAGAGCACCACAAGCTGAGGATGTAGAATTTAACATGTGAACCATTCAGGGGCATTTCCTATTAAATCTGTGAAAATGCTGGATAAGCTAGTTACATTTCAAAGTCATACTTAGCTGAAGGGAGGCAACTGACAAATTGAAAATACCTTGGAACAAGCTTGCAAAATGGTATGCTTACCTTTGTTACCTCAGTGCTGACTTGAATGACACCTCCTTAGTCACCAAGAAAGACGTGGAGGTATGGCCTTGTTGCAGTAGGTGTGGCCTTGTTGGAGATGGTGTGTTCCTGGGGGTGAGTTTTGAGATTTCAAAAGCCCACACCAGGGTACAATCTCTCTCTCTCTCTCTCTCTCTCTCTCTCTCTCTCTCTCTGTCTCTCTCTCTCTCTCTCTGCAGGTCAGGATATAAGGCTCTCAGCTACTGCTCTAGCTCCATGCCTGTCTGTTTCCCATATAATAAGCATGTACTAACCCACTGAAACTGTAAGCAAGTCTCTAATGAAATGATTTAAGAGTTTTTTAAGAGTTGCCTTGGTAATGAATGGTGTCTCCTTACAATAGAACACTGACTAAGACAACCTCTAAATTCACTAAATCTCTCTGAACATTAGACTCCCATTTGTGTTATGATTGTAATAATAAAAATAATAATATAATATGATATGATATTATAAAATATATAATCATTATAATTTGTAATAATAATAAATAATAATAGTTTATACAAGTAAATTAGATAAAACGTATGGATATTTCTTTTGCTGATTCTAGTGTACACCTTAATGGTTAAAATATGATTTCCTCCCTTTCACTTTTGAATACTTCTCTACTCTAAGTCATCCATACACACACAGTATGATTACATTACTCTTTATGACATATCATCAATGATAAACCAAGTAGATTTATATGTGAAGGAGAAGAGGAGGGAAAGTGAAATCATCACTTGGGTTTCTGTTATTATATCTCTGTATTACAATGGGACTGACAATGATATAAGATACCATTCCTCCACAAATAAAGAGAACTTAAAACTACAATACTCCATTGTAGTAAACATACTGAACATACAACAGATTAAAAATAAGATTAGTAAGCCATTCATAATAGAAACAACCGTGGGGTATTTTTGCTTGCTTCCTTCCTTTCCTTCCTTTGTTTCCTTCCTTCCTGCCTTCCTTCCCACCTTCCTTTCTTCCTTATTTCTTCCTTTTTGTTCTTCCCCTTGAAGCTTTGAATAAAATAATTATCCCTGAAATCTAACAAAAGGGATGCTTCTGTACATTGTTCTGGGGAGGGAAATGAAGATTGAGAAGAGTATCTATAGAGATTTAGACAACTCCCAGGTGAATTATCAGATCTTTCATTTATCATTCTCTCTTCGGTTCTTGTTTCTTATTCCTGTATTTTTTTATTTCTTTAAGTTACCTCTCAATCGCAGTCCCCTCCCTATTCCCCCCAACAGTCCCACCCTCCCACCGTCAACCCCCCATCCTCTTCCCTTTTTTTAAAGTTTAAGGGATATCTTATTTCCCCCTACAGTTTCCCCTTTCAATCTAACAAATGGCTCCTTCTCTTATAATAATAAATACGATACAAAAAAACACAGGTAATTAGGCCACAGTTATGAGGGTTATATGGCTTAGCGTACATTCCCAATGTCCAGTACATATGTATTTGGCACCTGACATTAACATTCTACTATCTAACCATCTCCATGTGTTCAAAGTTCTATATCTAACTCAACATTCATACTAACTTGCAACACAATTTTAAAAGTATCTTCTTAGATCTATAACACTCTCTTGACTCCTAAACAACTCAAAATTTAATAATGAGACTCTAGCTATCTGTTCTTCAACCACCTTAGAGACATGAGAGGGATAAATATATCTGATTTTATAGGAAGTACAGGGCCTGCAGCTTCCAAAACTAAGAAATGACATACCAGTGGCTGCCTGGACAGTTCCCATTTTCTCTCCATACATTACAGCATCGATCTTCAGTCCTTTGGCCCGTTTCTCTGACAGACATTGATTGTAGAGCAGGGGTTATGAAGGACTTACCTACCCTGTCTTGGAAGAGCTAGGCTGTTGACTTACCTGCTTCCAGGTTTTGTCCTTTTTGGACAGCATTCTGTCTACAGTTGGAGCAAGGGGCTTTTCCTACCAAGAAATAGGCTTGCGACTAATTCAATCATCTCCCACTGGAGATTATTCGATGCTCATCTTCTACTTGGGGTAGAATAGGGAGTGCAGCCAGGAATTGATATGTCTCGATATAAAAAAATCTAAAGTTACAAAAACATCTTTGAATGCCATATTCTGCAGATCTCTTGAGGTTTTTGAAGAGGCCCTATCTATTTCTTATATTAGGGTAAGCAGATGTTGCTTGTCTCTTAGCAGGTTTATTTCTGATTAGCTTAGAAAATAACTATAATTGGCTGTCATAGTACCTAACAAAATGACTGGCTTGCATAACTATTAGTTTGCATTTCTTAATTATCCTAAACAGTTTATGACAATTAGTAGTAAAAGGCAGACACATCACATTTCATTTTTTTTCTTTACCTCCTAACCCTTCCATCCCATTTCTCTGGGGTGGGGTGTCCTTATATAACAGTCCCTCATCTCAGTTGAGAGGTTGTATGAGGGCCAAGAGCCTCCTCATTCATTGGGGGTCTACGAGGCAGTACCACCAGTGAAAAGTGTCTCATTGCCCGGGAGAGAGAACTAAAAAACAAACAAACAAACAAGCAGACAAATAGATAAAAAAGACTAAAAAAAGAAAAAATTAAAAAATATATAAAAAATAAATAAAAAAATAAAAATAAAAAATAAAAAGTCTATGTCCAAGTTCCCTTTGGTGTTTTAGTTGTAGTATCGATATCCTCTACTATATAGCTAAAATCCTACTATAAGTGAATAGATGCTATATGCATAATATGCATAATTCTGAGTCTGGGTTAGCTCACACAGGATGAGCTTTTCTAGTTCCATCCATTTGGCTGCAAATTGCATAATTTCATTGTTTCTGATACCTGAATAATATTCCATTGTGTAGATGTACCACAGTTTTTTTAACCATTCTTTGGTTGAGACATATGGGTTATCTCCAGTTTCTAGCTATTACAAATAAGGCTGCTATAAACATAGATGAGGAAACTTCCTTATCATTCCATGAAGAGGCATTTGGGTGTATAGCCAGAAGTGGTATGGCTGGGTCCCGAGGCAAAGCTATTCCAAGTTTTCTAAGATATCGCCAGACTGACCTCCATAGTGGTTGCACAAGCCTGCATTCCCACCAGCAGTGGAGTAGGGTACCCCTTTCTCCACACCCTCTCCAACTTGTGCTGTCATTTGAGCTTTTGATCTTAGCCATTCTGACAGGTGTGAGGTGGAATCTCAGAGTCGTCTTGAGTTGCATTTCTCTGATGATTAAGGATGTTGAGCATTTCTTCAAGTGTCTCTCAGCCATTAGGGATTCCTCCTTTGTGAATTCTCTATTTGGCTCTGTCCCCCATTTTTTGATTGTATTATTTGGTTTCTTGGCATTTATTTCTTGAGTTCTTTGTAGATTTTGGATATTAGCCCTCTGTCAGATGTGGGGTTGGTGAAGATTTTCTCCCAGTCTGTAGGCTGCCGTTTTGTTCGAATGACAGTGTCCTTTGCCTTACAGAAGCTTTTCAGTTTCATAAGGTCCCATTTATTGATTGCTGATCTCAAATCCTGAGCTGTGGGTGTTCTGTTCAGGAAGTTGTTGTCTGTGCCAATTAGTTCGAGGGTTTCTCCCACTTTATCTTCTAGTAGATTTAGTGTGACCAGCCTTATGCTAAGGTCTTTGATCCACTTGGACTTAAGTTTTGTACAAGGTGATAAGTATGGGTCTAGCTTCATTCTTTTACAAATGGACATCAAGTTGGACCAGCACCATTTGTTGAAGATGCTGTCCTTCTTCCATTGTGCCGTTTGGCTTCCTTCTCAAAAATTAGGTGGCCATAAGTGTGTTGGTCTATTTCTGGATCTTCAATTCGATTCCATTGATCTACTGGTCTGTTTCTATACCAATATCATGCTGTTTTTACAACTATTGTTCTGTAGTACAGCTTGAAATCTGGGGTGGTGATACCTCCAGATGTTTTTTTTTATTTTACAGGATTGTTTTAGCTATTCTGGGCTTTTTGTTGTTCCATATTATTTCGAGAATATCTCTTTCCAAGTCTATAAAAATTGTGTTGGTATTTTGATAGGAATTGCATTGAATCTATATATTGCTTTTGGTAGGATGGCCATTTTTAATATGTTGATCCTACCTATCCATGAGCATGGGAGAGATCTTTCCATCTTCTAAAGGCCTCTTCCATTTCTTTCTTCAAGGGCTTGAAGTTCTTATTGTACAGGTCCTTTACTTGCTTGGTTAGAGTTACCCACAGGTATTTTATGTTGTTTGTGACTATTGTGAAGGGGGTTGTTTCCCTTATTTCTTTCTCAGACCATTTGTTTGTTGTATAAAGAAGGGCTTCTGATTTTTTTGAATTAATTTTGTATCCAGCCACTTTGCTGAAGGTGTTTATCAGCTGTAAGTGTTCTCTGGTGGAATTTTTGGAGTCGCTTATGTATACTATCATATCATCTCCAAATAGGGATAATTTGACTTCTTCATTTCCAATGTGTATCCCCTTGATCTCCTTTAGTTGTCTTATTGCTCTAGCAAGAACTTCAAGTACTATATTGAAGAGATATGGTGAAAGTGGACATCCTTGTCTTGTCCCTGAGTTTAGAGGAAATGCTTCAAGTTTTTCTCCATTTAATTTGATGTTGGCCACTGGCCTGCCATATATTGCCTGTATTATTTCTAGGTATGGCCCTTGTATGTCCGTTCTCTCCAGAACTTTTATCATGAAGGAGTGTTGGATTTTTTCAAATGCTTTTTCTACATCTAGCAAGATTATCATGTGGTCTTTTTTCTTTCATCTTGTTTATATGGTGAATGATGTTGATAGAGTTTTGTATGTTGAACCATCCCTGCATCCCTGGGATGAAGCTTACTTGATCGTGGTGTATGATACTTTTGATGTGTTCTTGAATTCTCTTTGCTAGTATTTTATTAAGTATTTTTGCATCTATGTTCATGAGGGAGATTGGTCTGTAGTTCTCTTTCTTTGTTGAGTCTTTGTGTGGTTTAGGAATCAGGGTGACTGTGGCCTCATAGAATGAGTTTGGCAATGTTCTTTCAGATTCTATTTTGTGAAAGAGTTTGAAAAGTATTTGTGTTAGCTCCTCTTTGAAGGTCCAGTAGAATTCCATGCTAAAGCCATCTGGCCCTGGGCTTTTTTTGGTTGGGAGATTTTAATGACTCTTTCTATTTCCTTAGGGGTTATAGGGTTGTTTATTCTGTTTATCTGATCTTGATTTAGCTTCGGTAGGTGGAATCTATCAAGAAAATTGTCCATTTCACTTAAGTTATCAAATTTGGTGGAGTATAGATTGTTAAAGTAGGATCCAAATATTCTCTGGATTTCCTCAATGTCTATTGTTATTTCTCCCTTTTCATTTGTGATTTTGTTGATTTGTGTTTTCTCCCTCTGTCTTTTAGTTAATTTGGCCTAGGTTCTGTCTATTTTGTTGATTTTCTCAAAGAATCAACTCTTGGTTTCACTGATTCTTTGTATAGTTCTTTTTGTTTCTAAGTTGTTGATTTCAGCCCTAAGTTTGATGATCTCCTGCCTTCTGTTCCTCTTGGGAGTGTTTGCTTCTTTTTTTCCAAAACACCCAGTTTAGCTGTTAATTCGCTAATATGAGCTGTCACAATTTTCTTTTTGAAGGCACTTTAGTGCTATGAACTTTCCTGTAGCACAGCTTTCATTGTGTCCCATAGGTTTGGGTATGTTGTGTCTTTATTTTCGTTAGATTTTAAGAAGTCTTTGATTTCCTTCTTTATTTCTTCCCTGACCCAGTGGTCCTCTAGTAAAGTGTTGTTCAATTTCCATGTGAGTTTAGAGTTTCTGTTGATTCTTTTGCTATTGAAGTCCAGCTTTATTCCATGGTGGTCTGATAAGATACAAGGGGTTATTTCAATTTTCTTGTATCTGTTGAGGCTATCTTTGTGTCCAACTATATGGTCGATTTTGGAGAAGGTTCTGTGAGGTGCTGAGAGAAGGTGAATTCTTTTGTCTTTGGGAGAAACGTTCTATACATATCTGTTAGGTCCATTTGGTTCATGATCTCTGTTAGACTCATTATTTCTCTGTTTGGCTTCTGTCTTGATGATCTGTCCACAGTTGTGAGTGGGGCGTTGAAGTCTCCCACTATTAAAGTATTTGGATCGATGTGCGATTTAAGTTTTGGAAGCGTTTCTTTTATAAATGTAAGTGCCTTTTTTATTTGGGGCATAGATGTTCAATATTGAGATGTCCTCTTGATGGATATTTCCTTTAATGAGTATGTAATGCCCTTCTCTGTCTTTTTTTATTAATTTCAATTGGAAGTCTATTTTGTTTCATATTAGGGTGGCTACTCCAGCTTGTTTCCTGGGTGCATTTGCTTGGAAAATCTTTTCCCAGCCCTTTACTCTGAGATAGTGTTTATCTTCAATAGTGAGATGTGTTTCTTATATACAGCAAAAAGATGGGTCTTGTTTACGGATCCAGTCTGTAAGTCTGTGTCTTTTTTTTGGCGAGTTGAGTCCATTGATGTTGATGGATATTAGTGACCAGGGGTTTTTATTTCCCATTATTTTGGTATAGCTGATCGTCTTGTGTTTGTTTTTGTTTAGTTGCTGTGGAGGTTTCTATTTCCTCTGTTTTCGTGGGTGTAGTTATCTTCTCTGTGTTGGAATTTTCCTTCTAGGATCTTCTGTAGGGCTGGGTTTGTGGGGAGATATTGTTTGAATTTGATTCCGTCATGGAATATCTTGTTTTCTCCATCTATGTGGATAGAGAGTTTTGCTGGGTATAGTAGTCTGGCTGGGCACTTATATTCTCTCAGTGCTTGTAGGACATCTGTCCAGGCCCTTCTAAATTTTAAAGTTTCTGAGGAGAAGTCAGATACAATGGCAGACCCATCAGTGATTCTGATGGGTCTGCCATTGTATTTGACTTGGCCTTTTTCTCTTACAGCTTTTAATATCCTTTCTTTGTTCTCTACATTTGGAGTTTCTATTATTATGTGGCAAGAGGAGTTTCTTTTCTAATCTAATCTGTTTGGTGTTCTCTAAGCCTCTTGGATTTTCACTGGCTTCTCTTTCTTTAGGTTTGGGTAGTTTTCTTCTATGAATTTGTTTTAGATATTTCCTGGACCATGGGGTCGGGAATTTTCTCTTTCCTCTCTGCCTATAATTCTTAGGTTCCATCTTTTCATTGAGTCCTTGATATCTTGAATATTGTGGGTGAGAGATTTTTTAGCTTTCTCATTTTCTTTGCATGTTGTATTGATTTCTTCCATTGAATCTTCCATGGCTGAGATCCTGTCTTCCATCTCTTGAATCCTATTTTTGGTACTCAAATCAATAGTTCCTATTCTCTTCCCTTGATTCTCCATTTCCATTTTTAACTCTGACTGTGTTTTCTTTATTGTTTCCATTTCCATTTCATTTCTTGAATGATGTTATTTTTTTGTACATTTCCTGCTCCAGTTTGCTTGTCTTTGCCTGAAAGTCTGCCATTGCCCTCTCTTTTTCTTTTTCAAGTTGACTCACCTTGTTCTGAAGTTCTCTAATGGTGTTTTCCATCGCTTTTGTATGTGTAATTGTGGCTTCTTTGAATTCCTTCATAGATTTAAATTCTTCTTGAAGGGATTCCATCACTTTCCATAATGTAGAATTGTCATCCTTTTCATGTGTTTCAGCTGTGGTGAGGTGGTTCGGGCTGGATGGTATAGCATTGCTTTCTTTTGTTGGAGTCATTTCGTTCTGTTTTTTTTTTTTTTTTTTTTTGGTCTTGGGCCTCTGGCCATGTGGAATTTTTTAGCTGTCTTCTGGACTTGGGTCAAAAGGGGCGCTTTGTTGTAGGAGTCATGTTGCATTACTCCACCCCTATAAGGTGAGTCATTCAGCCCCATGTCCTAGGTGGAGACCTAACTAATCCTGGTGGTGGAGCTGTGTACAAATAAGCTCTGGTTCCCCACCGTAAGGGCCAGTACTAGTACAAAATTCCGATATACAACAGTTTCAAATACCTCACAGTTTGCCCTGGGTTGGTTCCTGTGGTGGGTAAATCTGCCTTTCTCCCCCAATAGCCTTGCCGCTCCCACGGCCTGGAAAGTGGCCAGTGACATCACAGCAGTGGGTTGCAATCTGCAGTCTGAAGGCACTTTGCAGCCGAGCTGCGCTCACTTCCAAGGGTTGCAACCTTTCGCCAGATAGCTGGATTGTCTGTGCGAGACCTGGGGGTGCCTAGCAGAGTGGGGATTATCTCTGCGTGGGATCTGACTCTGCCCGCTGGGTATTAGTTTGGAACTTACTGACAGTCTCTCCTGGTGGGGGATGTGGGAATACCGATTCCCGGGTCCAGCAGCTTCCTTGTGTGTCCGAGAGTGGGAAGGAGCGTCCTGTCCAGGGACCCTCAGTGGTCCCTGGGTAGTTGGGTGAGATCTAGAGGGGGTCGAGCTGTTTGTACAGCATCCTGCAACACTCGCCACCCTGTGACTGTTAACCCCGAAATCAAAATACATCCGCGAAGGCTGCCGCCATCTTGGATCCTATTCCTGTATTTTATATAGGCTGAATGGATGATTTTCAAAGTCCTAATCTAAGACTTTATAAATTATTATTTTATATTTTTTTATAAATGAGTTAAAATAAATAATGAGTCTGTTGCTGTCTCTCATTATCTTCTGCAGGTATCCTGTATAACTCTGTGTAGAACTTGAGAAGCCCTACAGATTAGCCTAATTTTTCTATGCTTCAAAAGATTACATAACTAAAATCACAACAGAACATCATATGATATAAAATGCCCAGAAGTTTTTTTCTTATGATGATTACTTTAATGAATACAAAATTAAATTTTAAGTTGTTTCCAAGAAGTAGTTTGGATGGCCTGTTTTTATTGGTACTAGTACAATGTTTACTGCGACTCTTGGATAATGTGTCCTCTGTTGATGTTGCACTAGTATAGGACTCTTTTTAATTTTTTCATTTATTTTTGAAATTATAATATAATTATATCATTTCTCCTTTTACTTTTCCTTCCTCCAACACCTCCCATGTGCCCACCTTATTTTCTCTAAAATTCATGGTCTTTCTGGTTTTTGGTGTAGGTGTGTGCACCTAAATATATAAGTATATCGTTCTCAGTTCATATAATGACAGTTGTATATGTATACATTTTTTTTCAGGGCTAACCATTTGGCATTGGATAACCAATTAGTATGCTGTTCCCTAGAGAAGATTATTTCTCCTGTCTTCTGCATTCCTTAGTTGCCTGTAGTCTCATGAGTTTTTCCCCTTCCATATGAGCATGTCTACTGATGTTGTCCCTGTTCAGCTCATGTTTAAGCATTCATCTTCATGGGACTTGATGGGTATAGATTCTCTGATGTTTCTAAGAGATACAATCTTACAGCATGTCCACCCCCTTTTTCTCAATGATCCTTGAGAATTAGATTCAGGATTTTTATTGCAGAAGTGTCCCTTAGGATTGGGGTCAGAAACTCTTCATTTTTGTTGGTTTTCTTTATTTTAATGTCCCTGTTTATTATTGCAAGGAGAGTTTTTCCTTGATGAGAGGTGAGGGATACACTTAACTGTAGGTATGACAAATATTTAGAATGTACTTGGGGATTATGCTGGCTTAGCGAAATGTCAGCTGTAGGTTTTCCTCCAAGATTCATGACTTCACTAGCCTGGGATAGTTGACTGGTTTCCAGTACCAGACATGATTTCCTGCTTCTTAAGTGGGCAGTCCTTAAGTCCTAGTTAGAGAACTGTTGGTTATCACCAAGATGGGCATGCCAGTATTGATTGCACCCTTGGGATAACTGTGTCATGCTAGTTGTTTCTGTGATTCATTGGCACCATGGCATCAGTTGCTCCCTTCCTTGGAAGCTTTGTATGATGCCTTCTGGTACCATGAAAAGTAGTCCTGAAGGAGGAGTCTTTCATGTCAGATACAGCTCATGTGCTGTGTCCAAAGTCCAAAGTGCATGGTGTCTTCAGGAATAGGGACTTACCTTCCACCTCAGTTAAGCAAGGGCAACAGCAATGGCCAATAATGGTTTGGGACTCTCTTGAACATCCCTAATAAACAACTCAAAAGAGGCTCCTCATACCTGACTTTTGCTAGATAGTTTATATCTGTTGTGAGGAGGAGTACTGTCAGCCTGGATAGGAACATTTCACTTAAAGCGTATATGTATATGTGTATGTATACAAACTAACATGTATAATGTTATAGGATGCTTCAGAGAAAGAGATCTGTGCACTATACTTCCAAGATTACAAGAAGGAAGTAATCATAGTACACTATCTAAACTCGTATGTTATTGAAGGGTTTCATGTAAGCTGAGAATGGAACACAAACACAGGGTGATAGAACAACTTCGAGAGGACTCCAGAGTAGCAAGCTATTTCAATAAAATAATGAAAAGGCCATATTCCCAGGTTACCGAAGTCAGCCAGAGCAGTGGCAATGCAAACTCAAGGAGGTAAGGCCATTTTCTAATGCTGAATAACCAAGTTAAGGAATATATTTAAATGCCACAATGTCTTTCCTATGGTAAGAATATAATAAACATGTTAAGAGACATTTCCATCATTTCTTAACTGATGTACTGTGCAATGTTTGGGTCAGCAGTACATCTTCTTTGAACCTCCACTTACTGATGTGTGCTATCTCTAATTGGAATATCCTTTGTCTCAGTGTAAAACAGAGCCCTGGATATTCACTAAAGTATTAGCTAACCATTGTGCTTTTAAAAATTTTTTTGGCAGGAACCGTCACTCTATAGTTCACCTTGATGAACATACTGAGATATTCAAGATGGTCAGCAATAGTACCAGCACCGCTGAGAGTAATTGCAATGTTACTCATTTGACATTTCAGTACTCTCTGTATGCAACCACCTATATCTTCATATTCATCCCGGGTCTCCTGACTAACAGTACAGCTCTGTGGGTTCTGTGCCGCTTCATCAGCAAGAAGAATAAGGCTATCATTTTCATGATCAACCTCTCGGTGGCAGACCTTGCTCATGTTTTGTCCTTACCTCTCCGGATTTACTATTATATCAACCGTCACTGGCCATTCCAGAGAGCACTTTGCCTGCTGTGCTTCTATCTGAAATATCTCAACATGTATGCCAGCATTTGCTTTCTGACATGCATTAGCCTTCAGAGGTGCCTCTTCCTCCTCAAGCCATTCAGAGCCAGAAACTGGAAGCGTAGGTATGACATGGGCATCAGTGTGGCCATCTGGATCATTGTGGGGACTGCCTGTTTGCTGTTTCCCATCCTGAGAAGTTCTGGTTTAGCCAATAACACGGAATCCTGTTTTGCGGATCTTGGGTACAAACAGATGAACGCAATGGTTCTGGTCACCATGGTTACAATTGCTGAGCTTGCTGGATTTGTGATTCCAGTAATCACCATCGCATGTTGTACCTGGAAAACAACTATATCCTTGAAACAGCCTCCAATTGCTTTCCAAGGGATTAGTGAGAGGAAAAAAGCGCTGCGGATGGTTTTCATGTGTGCTGCAGTCTTTGTTATCTGCTTCACTCCTTATCACATTAACTTCATTTTTTACACCATGGTAAAGGAAAGCATCATTACCACTTGTCCCATTGTCAAAAGTACACTGTATTTCCATCCTTTTTGCCTGTGCCTTGCAAGTCTCTGCTGTCTTTTGGACCCAATTCTTTATTATTTCATGGCTTCAGAGTTTCGTGACCAACTATCTCGGCATGGTAGCTCTGTTACCCGTTCTCGTCTCATGAGCAGAGAAAGTGGTTCATCAATGGTTAGCTAAAATGAAATGATTTTTCAGTTATGATCCTCTTTACCTATGTTCTTTGGCTTGTTTCAAAGGGAAGAATTGCTAGGCAAACAATTTCTTTAATTAAACCTTGGAGATAGCAGAAATAAGTTTTATTGTGTGATGGTTGTGGTCTCAGGGTCGTGCCTTCACAGTTGTTGTAAGCACAATGTGAAAAAATGTGGAAGAAGAAAGGAAAATGGGATCCATCTGCTTCCAATTTAAAATTCATTGTATTTTATTAGTTACAAGTCCCTGATCAAATTTTTAACAGATGTTTCCAAACAAATGTAATTTGAATTGTCTTCTGTAAGTAGAATAGTACTGAGATGCAAGATAGATATTAATCTTTACAGAAAAGTAAATGTCTTCCATAGAATGATTTTATTTCTGAATGGAGTAAAGATTTCAAATCTTTCTAAAACATAAAACAAAGGCAAAGTGACACAAAAAGTTAAAACAATGTACGAATGAATTTTAGCAGTGAACTCTTGCTACTGAATGGAGGGCATGAACAGTTCTTGTACATTTATAAATGTCTATCATTTTCCGGGTTGGAACTTTGCTGTGTATTTTTACAAAAAACATCTCATCTTACTTTTCCAATACAAGTGACAATAAATGTGGAAATTACAAATTCAAATGAATAAATATAACAGCAGAGAGATTAAGTAACATGCCTCAGGAATTAAGTATACCTGGCATATGCTTATATTATTCCTCCTGCTTATGTTTTTATATTTGTTAAGTCAATACTAAGTTTGAGTTGAATTCTGAAGACAAAAAGTGAAGATAAACATAGGAAATAAAGATCATTTTAACACAATTTTCTTGGGCTCATTGAAAAATCCATAGGTTGGAGATTAGTATAATTCTGGCTACAGAGTCTTCTATGATAAGTACATTGTCCTAATACTGTAATGATCTGAATAGTCTTGATGAGAAGAAGCAATATAGTTCATTATTTCACAGTCAAATTTATGGCTTAATGTAAGCCATGCAAATCTCATAAATAGAAAGCTATAAAACTGACCCACATTTTAGAAAAGGTAGGTTTTGTTTTTTTAAATTCTCCTGTTTTTAAATTCTTAAACATTACTACCCGTCACTAAGCAAAATCTCAAGGGGTTTTTCAGTTATCATAGCTTACAAAATTGCATTAGAAACAGAAATATTATCACATTGTGAATAAATATGAGAGAAACATGTTAGCTTATTTTATTTTTCTTAAAGTTATGGATATTATTTTAAGTGTTCTTATAGAAGATATAAATATAAGAGAACCCTAAGCTTGTCAGGTTGACAATTCATTGGTATTTCACATGTGAAATTTACATAGCATAGACATTTGGTGTGCAGGTAAGAGAAGGAAGTGGTAGGCCTTAGAACATGTATTTGTGTAGACTAAGGAAGAGGAAGGGACCACCAAAAGGAGGAATTAAAAAGAACATTTCTTGGTTTCTTGGGGATGAGATAGTTCTGTAATTATAAAGTAATAAAGTGTTTTTAAAAAATTGGAACTGTATGTGTTTTATTAACTTGAATCTGTAGGCACTGCTTATAGAGGGTTCTCAGTGTGTTTGGGATTATTGGTAACATTACTGCAATCACTGTACAGACTGTCTCACTCTAAAGCGATGCGTTTTTTGATGGGAAAAATTTTTTATGTTTATTTACTACTTCAGATTACATCTCTATCACAGTGCCCTCTTTCCACCCCTCCTAGTCCCTCCCTCTATCCCCTGTCCCTTCCATTCCATTCCTCTGGAGTGGAGTGTCCCTACATTTCAATCCCCCACCCCAGTTCAGCAGTCATATGAGGGCCAAGAACCTCCTCATACACTGGGAGCCTACAAGGCAGCACCACTAGGGAAAAGTGTAAAGAGATGGCTTCTTAAGAAATTCACTTGGAACCACATAGTCTACTAGATCTTTGTGGAGAGAAAAAAAAATCAACTCTCATTGTTTGCACTTTATATGTCTCCTTGCAAGTGTTTGGAAGAAAAGTAGTGGTTTCTGCACAGTTTGTTGAATAGCTTGTGAATTAAGCTACAAACCTCCCATTTTGAACTTCATTTAAAAGTAATGTGGGCTTTTTTATGACTGTGAATCTCTAATGTGGCAATAGAAAAATGGTAATGTCTAAGCAAGCAAAAACTGGGCTTGGATTTGAAAGGCTGGGAAATCCTAC